>JAHQIW010001544.1:0-264675 GCA_019055375.1 Parelaphostrongylus tenuis
GAAGCACGAAAAGCATGATTTTTCAGAGAAGATCTTCAAGCATTGGATTCATACGTTTTCTCTAGAGTTTTTTTAAAGCGAAGATAATTCTAAATTTTAAATGCACTGCACATATGACTTGCTCCAGCGAGATCCACTGGTCACGAATCAATCCACGACCATCACCCTACATCTTAGTCGGCATGCAATGCGCTCGTATGTAAAACTCATATTATTTTATTTGCTACAATCCAGATTAGAACGGTCTTCCGGAAAATAAAAAATCGTTCTGAAACGTGAAAACTTTCGCTTTCGAAATGTACTTATGATCTGAAGAAAGAGTTTTGTCCTGCGAGAAACGCGCATGTGTGAAACACAAACGGCTTCTCTTTGTTATGCGCTGTGAAAACTCTCTCAAATAACGAGCATGGTAGGCGCAGCACCCCGAGATTCAAGCTTTCGAGAGATTACGAACACTTTTATAAAAGGCTCTGTGTCCAGGGGAAGGGATCTCTTCTTTTTTTTTGCTTCCGTCTAACAGAAAAGATCCGTAAAAATCATTCTGTAGCATACAGGCGGCAAGATAAGCTTCAACCTTAAGATTACATAGTACTCTGCTTTAGTAGCGTCGGAGGGAGGTCGTCACGAATAAACTCGACTTTCCTATACTTACTCTTAACAGAGTTTCAAACAGCGAATCAGGAATCATTCGTCTCACCCAATAATGAATGAATAATGGTTTTTATTACATTTTAGATATGTATATTGACATAAAACTAGCCCCGAGCAATCGAGTGTACAGCACTCTGTATTCGGTGATAATTTCAACTGGACATAGAGTGTAAAAACGTTCGTCGTCGTCGCTAACTCTTAGGTGTGAGGACTTTAGCACCCACACAGGATTGGTCAAAAGGACCGAGAAAGAGTACAGCCCGACTGACGAGACACTGCAACGTCGAAACAACGTGTATCGGACTTATAGGCCAACGACCTTTTTTAGCAGACAACATGACATGTGCGGCTCAAAAATGATTATTTGGTTTTTATTACTATGATGAACGTGGGTTTATGCCCGTATTCAGCGCTTTCAACAATTAGTCATGCTACGTATAAACGTGGTAACATGTTTTGAGCCTGTTTGTGAGGTCTGTTTATATACACACTTATTGCAGAGCTATACGCGGCGTCTCGGCCTTTCGGACCAACAGTAGCTCAGTTCCTCGTGTTCCAGTCAGGTACCACTGCAGGAGAGTATGCGCCTACATATAACGGAATCGATGACGAACAACTTACATGCAAGTGCTATAGAACCCCATAAAAGACCTAAAATATGCTATCAGATTACACACTGTTTAAGCCGCCGAGGTCCGTCGGAACAAAAATAGATGAAAGATAGACATGCGGACGGTTTTTCTGACTGTTTATATAGGAAGCGAAGTCAAATTCGTTTCTTAAAATAGCTCGCAAATCAAGCAATGACACTATTTGAAATTATCGTCGTTGCATCAGTGAGGTAGAAAGAGCCCTCTGACCGCATAATGAAAAGGGTGGTCCAAAAATTTTTCTTTCGTACGCGAAATATGACGATTCCACAACGGAAAAATAGAAATTTAGTCTAGGCAGTTCGAGAGAGAGGCAATCTAACTTCGTTCTCATGATGAAATTTTGAAAGTTTGCAAAAGGGCACCACGTTTTCCTCACTTAGCGCAATAGCATCACCAATTATATGACGGTGAAAATGAGAAGAAGTTGGGTGATATAAATAACCGATACAAATTAGCAGCATAAGTCGTTGCCAAGTAGCCGGCTTTCCACATTTATGCAGCAAAAACGACGTATTTTGATCCAGATTGATTTAATAAGAATAATGAATTCTAAACAAGGTCCGCAACGTCTTTTAGTGAATGAACTGAGATGAAGCAAATAAACATTTTCTAATGCATTTTATCACCAAAAGACACTTATGACGTCTTTTCGCATATACTGGCCATCCAGACCATCAGAATCCCTGCACTGCCGAACAGATAAACTTGTGTGACGTTGACACAATCACAGTACTCCAAGTTACCATCAAATTGTGTCATTTTCTCATCAAGTATGTGCCTAAAGCTTGACATTCAGACAGTAAGACAAAGACTTTGATTGTTTAGAGAGTTGTTTCCTTCAAATTTTCAAGACATATAGATAAAATTAGGAAAGTAATGCCGAAATGTTTAAAAATGAGCCTTTACATGCTGTTACAGCCGCATTGTGATAGTGATGGATATGTGAATCAGAGAACGGCTCTTGGAAAATCAAAGTTTAGAAAGATTGAAATAGCTCAGGTTCGACGGGTTATGGCTTGTACTGTGTACGACCACAATGATGTAACCCAATCTGTTGGGTTTTCAAGTTTTGGGGGCAGTAAAACCAAGTCCGATCCACTAGAAATTTATCAAAGCGAATTTCACAAGTGTAACCAGTGGACTCGGCGCTTGGACTGACTTAGATTTTGCAATCATAGTGATTTGTGTGGCATAACACGATGTTCGGATCTTGTTGACGGAAAGTACTGAGAAATTTGATTGAGCGCAAATCAAAGGAGCAGTCATAGGTATTTCGAAGCGTGGTTATTAAAAGAATGAATTGCCTGAGGATTTACCCACATATGTCAGGATACACGTGCTACATAAAAGATCAGAAACATCCCCCCCCTCTCTCCTCGATGCAACGATTGTAAACAGCTAAGCAAGCAGCGGCAAACAGTCAGGGATAGAATTTCCCAGGGTGGAATACAAACGTTTTTGGGAATTTGAAGAGGCGCAGAGCGTCCTAGCCTTGCGCTGACACACAAGCGACCCAACATATCCGAAATTATAACTACACCATACGTTTCGTCTCTTACTAATTAATTTACCCGGTTTAAACTCTAAAAATCTGGGATAGTTACCCTTCACCGATGTCACGGCCAAAACTGTCATATTCATGCGGCTCGGGTCCCATTGTTAATGTGGCAGCCACTTCAACCATACACCGGTCTTGGAAGTGTGTCTTGAGCTGTAATTTGCAGTTCGGTTTAATAAATACAAGGTCCGAATTGGAGAGAATGTTACCCAATCGCCCGGATTCTTTCGCAAATCTGTCACTTGCCAGCAAGCAGTATTTTCGGTTCTTGTGTCTGTCAACCATTTCGGATTTTTTTTTTTTTTTTTTGATTGTAGGAATAAGATTGTTCCGTGTGACATTCCATAGCTCTTGATACGGCACACTACTTCTCAGAAACCACACTCGTAATTTAGGAAACAGTAGCCATCCACGGATTTTGATAGACCCGTCCTAAGCACCTCCACCAACGGCCTTAAATCTGCCCTCAAACATGATTCTCGACGAAAAACAGTCAACGCTTGCATAATATAAATGGAGTAAGCCTTCGAAGCAAATAAGTCGCAACGAACGCCTTTCCCCGGTGATACTCGCAACTAAAATCTTTGTTTTTTGCTGTTTGCAGTCACACATAGTCATACTTACTCAATCCACACTATAGGGTGATAGAGCCATAGCAACAGTGGAAATAGCAGGGAATTAGGGCCAACTCCTATTTTTGTATCCGCAGTATCAATAGGATACATACTTGGCTTGAATGGCAGGAATCTCAGATGGCACCCCACAAACCGTCGATTATCATATCTTACAAATACTAGACATTACTGTAAAACTCTGTGGGACTAACCCAACGCTCCCCCACCCAGACTCCCCTAAAATCAATCATGAATGTCGATCACAAGATCAACTTTTCTCAGCCACGATCCGTCACCACAACGTGGCATGTACTGTGGGTGAACGAGGAACTTGTTAACGCTTGGACCTCCATCCCTCCTGCCAAACATGGTCATTCAATTTTTTCACCAACTGGTCCCTAGCCTCGGATAATTAACTTCATCTCAAGAAATTGCCATAAAATAAGTTCGCACTTAAGCAGTGTAAGTTGAAGCTTCTTTCCGACCTCACCCCAACTCACACTAACGGGACCATCCGGGCGTTTCCTCCCCCCGTCCCCCCGCTCCCCCACGCTGAACTATCGTGAATGCTGGTGACTAAGTAGAGTGTTCATACCCTGAATCCGTCCTATATCATTTTTCCCTCGCCATCGGACTGGAATTTCGATGTGCCACACTCATATTTTTACACATCGCGCTCACAAGTCGCACAAAGGCAAGTAAAGTCTCAAAGGATACTCAGCAGATGAATTCCGAACGTCCCCAAGAAAAAGAGGCTAAGGCCCCTTCACGTAAACTGATGCCGCATTGTTGATTGGGTGAGGTATCGATAGTGACTCTGAAAAAGCAAACATGTAGCCCGCTCCAGCCTTTAGTAGACACACAGTACCATGGACACCGCCACACGACGCCTATCGAGCGAGATAACACGCCTGTAGCGAACATCCGCTAACGCTTGAAGAATTTTACTCACGACAAGCGAGCATGATGCCGACACTGAGACCAGGAACACCACACACATCGTTCTTTCCTGCCCTTTGCGACATCAAGGACACGAGCACACAAACCCCCCGCTAGCTGACACCATATCCACTAGCGTGAAATCAGTCGAGGGAATAGGAAACATCGAATAACACTCATGGTAGGCCAGGCTATACAGAAGCTAGAACTTTAATTGCGATTAATACATTGTGCATCTGTAACTGATTGATCTGCGCATGAATACCTTCACTCGATGAGTCACCGTCATCAGTGTTTCTAGGTGCTCTTGGGTAAAGGCTAAAAAGTTACAGCAGAGTGGAAACCCTTCTCTATGCAGCGTCACTCAACCTCGATCAAGTGTAATGATTTGCACTCAAAAGCCAGCTAACACAAACCATACCTGGACATGGACACGCCGTTTGGTAGATAAATGTGGCACGTATTACTCCCTCTGATCACGAAGTCTGATGAGCTTTGAGTGTGACTCCTGTGGCCTTCTCTCTGTAGCTTATCTTTCCTACAGGACCAAACAGCATAAACCAGCACAGTTTTGTGCTAGCCCGCCGCGCATCATAACGACGGGCCGTCAGTAATGCCAAGTGTGCTGTAAAGCGACTACAAATCCACCTTCACCCCCCCCATCCCTTCCCCTTCCGCCTGCACTCACTGAGATACCCAACGAAGAGTCTTGTACTGCAACTTTTTTACACTATCACCCACACATCCCCATTCCACGTTCATGCACCCCTGCTTTGGGTGCATTTAGTTTCGCACTAAAAGTCTATTCAACTTGATTTTTCCGTACGACGTTCTGCATTTGTGCCGTCAATCACATTTGCACTCAAAGAAAGTCCTAAATTTTCAATAGAAACTTCGCACACAACAAATAATATCTCTTTTTTTCCATTCAGTTGCTCCTAATTTTTTCTTTATTCGAGAGATCAAACTTTACGTCCTTCCTACTGAAGATCATCCTGCTCTGTATTTCTCCCTTCGTCTATTTTATCTTTTAAACAAATCGCCTGCCCCATGTATGCTATACACATCGTTTTCTCATCATCCAGTGCACTATACGTACGCGATGTCCACTGTACACCCACAGTGTACACGTCACTTGTGTGCGTGCATGCCTTCAGTGACAGCAACACCCAGCACTGCAGCAACAGTTTACTATACGACTATGAGTCTCCACGCATCACTTCACCCCACTTTCCCAACTCACAAGTGCACTGACAGACTTCTTATTCAGTCGCGATAAATACTTCTCTGCTTCGTGCAACTAGTGTTTGAGATAGTAGCATCACCCACATTGTATGAGCTCACAAGTTATTACACACACTAGCTTTATTGTTCGTTAAGCAAAATCAGGAGCACGCCGACTTGTATAATCTCCCTCACATAAAATATATACGAAGAGCTAGATGTTGTTCTTTGATGTGATTAACATACTAGCACTCAGCTGACAACACACATGTACTCAGAGCATGTTCCCACTATTACATCAAGGATGTCACAGCCGCAAATCGCGGATACTTACGAAAGAGATATTATAGCGGATTCATAAGCAGCACACTTATGTGTCAGAAATAGTCCCATGCGCAATGTACGATGCATGACGCCTTCATAGACCGATATACATAACTATGTTAAACTGGAACACATATACATAAGAATACTGATTCATTTTTTGCTCAGAACTTTCTCATTTTGTTACTCACTGCATGGTAATCTTCTGAAAACACCCTATCTGTTGGAGTCCAACTAGATCACACGTTGTCACGACTTGTCAGAAAAAAATGTGGCTAAGACTTGTTGCTAATACCTCTTACCAATGTAGACTAGCTTTTTTACAAGTGTCTTTATAAGGTTTCGTAATTGTGTATATGTACTGTTACTGTTAGTCAGTGATGCTCACTTATTTGTTATAATAATCTCGTGATCATGATGTCGTTTATGTAGCCACTCTTGAAGTTACTATTGCGCACAAGCACACACACTAATTTTTAGGAGAGTATCGACTGCTGTTGTGAGTGACAGCTCGCTAGGTTTAAACTTTCGATATTTCGTACAGACAGCACGAACGATCTAGTAGCACACAACGGGTCATGTTTGTCATCGACATAAGTGTCAATACACTGCACGAATTTTCGCCTTGCGCAAGCTGTGAAGATGATGTGAGAAACAGCCGGTGCGACCAGACAGTTGTCCAATTCACAATGTCTAGTAGTCGACAAGTCACATTAGTAGTGTATAAAAAAATATAGTGAGATCTCAGACAACGACTTCTCTCACACAGCTCGCGTGGCTTGAGTGTCAGCGCCGCACACACGGCGGTGAATCGATTTATTTCCATACATTTCTCGGCAATGAAATTACTGACTCCGCCAAGGTAGCGCAGAAGCAAGCAAAGCTCTCGTGCATCGGACGCTTTTATTATACTGCAGACCCCAAGCACGCATATCCAACGTCTGGATCACTATGTCACTAGATGGGAGAGGACCTTGTGCCCTATTAACGAATATGCAGGTACCCTCTGAGCGAGCTTCAGTGATGGTAATTATTGCGTCAGCTCTGTAGAAGGTCATTGTGAATTTGAGTGTGAAGAAGTGATAGTATTGAGACAGCACGGAGCAGGAGTGCCTGAGACCCGCTACAGGACTTGGATGACACGTAGACAATATTAGAACATCTCATATGATGACTGCCAGCCGCACGAGGCAACTATCGACATGCACCGCCGGCCAAGTAAATACGTTTCAGCACTCTTGTAGCCACCCAACACGCCTCACTTATGTATGCTCGACCTCCAGCTTGCGCTTTATTCGGCGCAAAGAATGCACCCTCATGATACGTTGCGCAGATGTACGGCTCTAGATCTCCAGATGATCTTTAGGTACTATTTCAGCAGATACCTATGCTTTACACTTACGTCATGAGGTTGCTTCGCAATATACGCACCGCACACTCTTTTTCTAATACAGCAAAATGAATGTCTGCTCAAGAGGTCTTCTAGCGATTGTGTGACCCTTCATATTATGTTCACTGGTACTGCACCCTGTAGGTGTCTTGTTTATTCCCTCCCTCCCAGTATTCATGTACATACTTTGTTGCGCTATGTGTGTGCTTTCCGTACCCTGCACCCGCTGTACCACTGCCTTTCACATACCAGTGTCTCCACGTCAACTCGCTAATTCGATGTCATCCTGTGTGTCTCGTTGACGACTCGAATCATTTTATGATTAGTGTCATTCCACACCAGTCTACACATGCAAAAAGGCATGGGCATTAGATAGTGACGTATAGAAATACTTTACTTCAGTGATCACACTACCCGACACTCTTTGTGACTGCCCACTGTGTGAATTGAAGACTGCACAAACCTTCTCTGCTCTAGCCATACCACCGTGCACCCCCTACTACCAGATGTAGATCTAATTTGAAAGCCTTCATGTCGTTTGTCTTCCCACCAGAATTCACCAAGCGTGAATACAGGTCAACTAAGAGCAGTCATGGTATCTTTTTTTAGGACACTCAGACCCGTAGCACTATGATCGACGCTAACGTATCCGGTTAGTGTCCCCGCGCGTCCTTATTGTCCACTCAGCAGTATACTACCTGTTTTATCCGGCGCAACTGTATGACTCATTTTGAGTGTCCGCATTATAATGCGCTGCCTCACGTTCATCGGCTTGCTCCTCACGTGTCGGACTAGCACGCTTCAATCTCTATTTGAAGTGTTTGGTGTCACCTTCGTCTTCGGTATGTATTAATACGCTACTACAAGTTCTCTGACACATCAACAGCAGCCACCCCAGTTAACAGCATATAGCTGCTATGAAGCGTCTGTCCACGCAGCGCAGTCTCAGGTATGGCTGATAGGTAATGTGTTAGGTCACACTTCTCATCGACTAGGAAGATCTTCGATACATGGATAAAGAACGCGCAAGGTTTACCACCTACACATTTTCACGTTCAGATGATATTCTGATGGAAGAGATGTCAAGGCCGTTGTCTCACGAGCACAAAGATGATAACTTTTATTGCTGTGATTATAAGAGGACGCCACATCTGCTAGCGGCGAATAGTCACCTCATTGGTGCACCCTTTATGCCGTACTCTATAACTTCTCAACGACACCGTAGGGGCCAGAGGTCAAACGCCTACTCACTGGTTGATATATATGTCGACCAGCTAGCAGGACAGTCTCACTTCCCCACTCTCGTATGCAATAGTTGCTCACCTTTTCCACAAATTGTGAGTGATGGACATTATATGGAGTACAACACAGTACGACGACCGTCTTATCCACTCTCACCCGACCGCCCCCTGCTTATGCTCTTTTCTCACAATCTTGCATTCACTGAGTCTAGAGCGTAAAGACTTAACTCATGCTTCACCATACAATGATTTTGACTTGTGTGAGTATTCACTACTATTACTCCCCTATGTTCTACACGCTTAACTTTAATATTTCCATACTTTTCCCCTATATGATTGCTTAATCGATCAAATGCCCCACAATTCGTATTATCCCACCGCACCTGTGGTTTTCCCCCACTTTAATCAATTTGGTCTCTTCTAGTTAGACTTATCTTTACACAAGTTTCTTCTTCCTATGTTTATCAGACAGTAGTATTTAGCTAGAGCTATTCTACTGTCGGTTCTGTTACAGTCATTCCCCTATTTTTTTCTAGCGTTTAGCGACACATCAACCACACTATGCATCGCACTCTATTTTACTATCACGCGCGAACCGCAGACTCCTGAAAACGCCAGCGAGTTTGCACACCACACTCGAGTTTTGTCCGTACAACGACTTCAGACTTGAGCAGATTGTCTAACCCCCCCCCCCCCTTCCGGTCGCAGCATTAATTTCCACTCAGACGACTCCACGTAGGCGCTAGGCCCATTTGTTCTAGGCCTGTTCTAGATGCAATTTGGGTGTCTAAGGCGCTGCTTCACTCACCTTATTTGTGTTCGCATACGCACTTTGGACAACCCGCATTGACAGGCACACTGCAACGCTAGCGCTGTATATTTATAATCTCTATCGAATAATGTATATCTTCAGAGGCATTCATCACTATACGACATGTGTGCAAACTTCCCAGTTGTGCGATAGATATTTACAGTCAGTCCAATGCCATCTTCTAGTGCACTCGTAAATGCAATGTCGATAGGCAACTCACCGATGGTCACCAACAGAGTCTCGAGTGTCACCAGATGAGTACCGGGACAACACACGAGCGACAGCACGTGTGAACCATGGGACAAGGAACAATGCGTGAGAGCAACGCTCATCTGAACACATATGTAGACACCAGAAGACGAGCACAGCTATATCAATAGTAACGTGTTAGTGCGACGCCGAAATGTGCACGTAGTAGCACTAGTGATGGTTCATATACCGCTGACCCGTACTAGCGACACCCCTAGAATACCCAAAAATACTATATATGCAGTGTCACTGATGCCATTCTTTCAATCCACGAGCACGAGACTGGCCAATCCATACAATGTAAGCCCTGATCATGTATGTCTGTGTGCCACTACTCAATTTATCTGAAAAGGTGATGTTGAGATGAAATTAGAAGTTTGCTCCCAAACGGGGACCGATGGAGATTAACGTGAAATGAGAAAATCCGAGTGCATCCGGAAGGTTATCATATATGCCATCATGTTGTGCGCAAATCATCCTGGTCAGATCACATCAATTCATTATGATTGAACGTCGAATGACTATGAACGATTAAACCGAAGATCTACAACACAGCTTATAATCCCGTTTTGCAATTACTATTGTGTTTTTCAAAAATCAGAAAAAAAAACTTCTCTGCAGCTTGATCGCTTCATAAGTAGAGATCTCGAGTTGAAAAGAAAGAAGAAATTGCCAAATAAACTGTAACTGTCTCATTCAGCGGACACGAGGTTGTTCATAGACGATTTATCTATATAGTTACTTGTAATGCCCTACGTTTCGGCGATTCTGTGTTCTTCAGAGCCAGGAAGAGTTTCGTTGACGTGCAATTTACTCAGCCAAGTATTTTCATAACTGAAACAGATAAAACTTTATATTATTATCAGTTGCTAATTTACGAAGAGCAACTTTTATCTGTTCTGGTTATGAAAGCGTCTGACAGAGTCGAATTGTGGATCAATTTAACTCCTTCATTTTCAAAGAAGACGAAACCGCTGAAACTCAAGCTTCGCAACGGTTTACTAACCGTCTATACTGCCTATAATGTACTGAATAAATCGTCTGCTAGCATCCTCGTGTTCGTCAAATGAGAAAATTACGGAATTATTGATAAAAGCCGTGGTTAACCCCTAGCCGGTTTGGAGTTAGAACAAACATAAACGGGCTCTTTTTAAGGCATTTGAAAAAACTTGAGAATAACATTGTTGCTGCTCAGAATATACTTATCTGTGAAATGAACCAGATGTTCAATTGACTCTTACTCGCCTTCGTTCCATAAAATACATAGTCTTCCTTGAAGTAAGTTTTTCCTTCAATCTAAGCATTAAATTAGGCTGTCCGTCAATTCAATGCTTTTAGTGGATTCGTTAATGCTTTGTCGTTTTTAGTGGTAATATAGCGGCAAATGGATCGAATCTTAATTCTTGTGCAGCAATAAAATTTATTAGAAGTAAATAAATTGAAATGACAACTTTCTGAGAAAAAAAACAACAGCGAATGTTACCAGATCGGTGCCTCAAGGAAAAGTTAGTAATATGAAGTAATAAAATCCCGTAAATAAGAATTGAACTGGAAAGATATGAACACCGTGACCATGAGAAGAAGTTGAACCTCTAACAAGATGTAAACATCATTGGACCCATAAAATAGTGTTAATGCATGTTGAGAAAATTATTTATTAAAAACTACCTAACTACTACTAAATTACTAATATATATCTTATATATTATATATGATATATATATATTATATATATATATATATATATAATTATATATATATATATATATATATATATATATATATATTAGCGACACTAGAGATCCGTCAGTGATTTCCGTCTGAGTTCGTGTTGATTAGCGTGACTACAGGTGACTTATACTAGGATGAAGGTTGGACAAGTAGTTTCGTCAGCAGTGATATGGTGAGTTCCGGAACGAATTGTTGAACCGTTCAATGAATGAGGCCGACATTCCTATGCATCGCACTTGTAGCTGACGATTGTCCATGTTTCCGCGACGACGACTGGAAGAGAAATCAAAAAGATGCTCAATCATAAATGTTGTTGGTTCAGTATAAAACGACTTAAGGCAACATTTTGCAGTCAACAAACCGATGATTTCTTTTGATACTTTCGATTCGAGAAAATCATGTTCGACAGTTTCATATCCTCTTTCGGCATGTGGTGATGACTCGCAATAAGGAAAAACCTGGATAAAAAGAGCTTTCCCAGTTGTTAGGAACATCTGCTTGGATATATCAAAAGTAGAAGTTAATGAAGGTGAAAATGAAAATAAAGAAGAATAAGCGATTTCTGCCAACATGAGTTACGTTATATGTCAACATAAATGAGTTTCGAACAAGTGATGAGTAGAAGGAGCAACTTCCCATATAAAATCTCACTCACATGTGATTTCTTCCTCTCCGAATTTACTTTCAAAAGCTACAATCAAGGTGTTTTGTTTCAAGCTTCAGATTAAAAAATTGTATCACATGTGGTTAGTTGGACTCTTGGAATATCACTAACAAGAAGATTAGTGCTTCCTCTTTCAAGCGATAGACGGAGCTGCTCATTGCGCCACGATTCGCCGAATGGGTGCCATTGTTCTTCTGCAGAATTTCTGAAAAATTGACAGAAGCTTACCACTATGCGACATATTATATGTTAACTGATCAGGATAGCTATTATTTCCCCCTGGCAGAAAACAAGGTAGATCTTTTGATTCATTAAATAAACGAATGAAAAACGAGCGATTATATTGGTATATAACTTACCTTGGTGTGAATGTTGTATTCTTCGTTTCATCATCGCTTTCTGAGTCAAGTAAACTCGTACAGGCCGGAGCGGTATGAATAACTGAAGTACGAACCACACCCTCGCCCATTTCGCTCAGAATGTCACGATAATACGTTGCCTCCATCGAATATTGAATAGCCCTAGAAACGTTCATGCTGCGGTTTCAGCCTACTACTCGAAATAAGGATGCAAAGACCCATTAGAGTTGCTAATTTGATTATCCTAGCGTCGATGAGGCCAAATACGAAGGCTTTTGCTGCAGAAAGTAAGAGACAAAATGGTTTTTTTTTTCGAAGAATATACTCTTGAAACAAGCTTTAATACTTTTTATCCACAAATGTGAAGATATGGAAATTGATGAATTGATGGTGCAATACTTCCTATCTTTTCTAGTGCAAGATCGATTTTTCTCTGCGAGTGATGCGTCCCTATAAGGATAGTTTGCATTCGTTGAGCACTGGCAACATCACTCTCTCTCTAGTGGGACTCTAACATCCTTTCAATTTATACTGTGGCAACGTTGTCGGCGAAATTGACTGTCATCAAGTACTTATCTTCAGAGTCCACACTTAGTACATAGAGCAGCACTCGGTGTCATT
The DNA here is from genome assembly GCA_019055375.1 of Parelaphostrongylus tenuis. Classification (NCBI taxonomy): domain Eukaryota; kingdom Metazoa; phylum Nematoda; class Chromadorea; order Rhabditida; family Metastrongylidae; genus Parelaphostrongylus; species Parelaphostrongylus tenuis. The sequence continues at coordinate 13,030 of JAHQIW010001544.1, forward strand.
TACGTCTCAAAAAGGCGAAAGTAAAAAATACTGAAGAAAAACAAGAACTAGAACAGAGAAATTTGAGAGGGCGATCAGGCTGTGATGTTGTGGTGCTTGGAAAAAAAAGAGAACTAGATGGAAATGAAAGAATATATATTGCCTGCGAAATATGACTGTAAATGTATCACACCTGTATGAGAAACGGTATTCCTCTTATATTCTTCATAATTGCTTCAGTTGTGTCTGGATTGATGGTTGCGTCCTTGTTAACTTCCCCTTCTTTCCAGTGCTTTACAAAATATACAGGGCGATGTATCACCTGGAAGTGTAGCAGTTAATAACCATTATGACATAAACACAAAAATGTATTTGCAGCAAAAGCTTGCTCTTAACAAAAAATCGCAGGAAAAAAATTTGTATAGAACGATATGGCTAATGACCTTTGGACGAATAAACCAGGTTATAGCAAATAGCAGCATTCCCAACAAAACCAACAATAGTGAGTATCAATGACAAAATCAACAAATCCTCTCGAAGTATTCCGAGGAAAAGTCCTTAAGTACATATAATCACTCTTATAGTTACCATCCAATTTAAGAGATTCTCAAAACTACTTAAAAACAAAAACTCACCAGTCAAAAAAGTTAGGCAGATTGAAAGCAGCGGAGCAGATTCAGCACATGCCGTAGAAGGCACATATCTGAAAAACGTTAATTTTATAATATCATATCATTTGAAGGCCTTCATCTTCGCCGTCTCGAGTATGCATCGGGATTGCAATGCATAAAATCCGAGTGTAGATGGATAAAGGATTCCGTTCGTGGCCCTCAGACTGCGTTATATCGAAAGAACTCGCTGTTGTAACAAATCGCATCATATCTTTTTCTTGGAAATTTTCACACCATGAATATGCACTGTGAGAAATAGACTATGAATTAAGACAATAAAATGTCACTCACGAAACTGGGACAACTACACATTCGACAGTTTGTTTCAGATACTTGAAAAGTTTGTGATGATAATAAGGCAGGGTTTTAGCTGCATAACTCTGCCGGAGATATAAAATGCGAAGTGGCATACTTATGACTATGTTTACTCTTGAAAGATCATAGAACCTCTTTCGCTAAGTTGAGGATAATTACGCCATTCCATAGAAAAACAAGTTGCGTCCGCTTTTATGATAAGCTAGGGTAGTATATGCTAGGGTACGTAGGTAAGTAGAGTAGCAAATTCAGATGTCAAGCTGGAATTATATGTATGTTAATTCGATAGCCACTTATACCAGTTTTTAGTGCTAAAATCATAGATTGTGAAGAAAATCAATCTTTTATACGTAGTAAATCAGAAGAAAATCAATCTTTCATACGTAGTGTAAATCAATGTGTAGACGAAAGAACGCTTGGTAACGAAAACATTGGCCAGGCTGCCACTAACCAAGGAACACAACAATCAAATATTTTTGCATGCAAATCCAAACTGGAAGTGATCGAAACAGCTACTGAATGTGTTCACATGTGAGCGCAGAGTTATCAGAATGAATAATTCAGGAATACATGAAAGTGATAAATATGTTCGTTTGCCACCGTAGGAGTGAAATCAACGGACAGTAATGGTGTCCGCCGACATGTCTCCACGGATGAGCAATGACCACGAAAGTGCGATCTCACTCACAATAGTATACGGTATGATATTCGTTGAAGCTTACGGGATTCTTCAAGACAGTGATGAGAAGCAAGATTAGTATATCAGTAGCAAATAGTGATTACCGCCTAACCACTCAGTGTGTACAGTTTTTTCGTAGTCAACCTTACTGTGCCTTGATATTGTTATTAACCTGTGTTTTTGTTGTAGAGTTAAATACAAAACGATGACAAGCCTATAACGATCACCACTTGCGTGGCTCAAAAAAAAAAGATTATCAAGCATATTGAAATTTGAGCGTGGTCTTAGGAAAACACTCGAAACAAAAGCTATGATAAAAACGACGACAGTTTCAACCACACATTATTATGAGCAACCTATAGAAGTGTGTATTTCATGCTACTGACAATTTAAGCTATTATAAATACAAAGTTGACTGAAATACTTTGAATAAATTATTGAAAAGATTATGTAATTCACGTGTCACGTGTTCCCTAGATCTATTCATGAAATGATTTTTCAGATAAAAAAAAACGCGATCGGATTACGATTTTCAAAAAATAAAGGAGGTAAGGAGAAGTATAAGAAACTTTTTTAGCCAATAAAACTGAGAAACAAACTTGAATAAAGCTAATACATAATTACAAAAGAAACGATGTTTCATATTTACAAAACGTTTATAGAGTTGATATTTCCCTATAACTTCCTAATATGACTAATATATAGCGCACACCTATTCGTAGAAAATGCAACACTCAAATTTTGAAAGTACTTCATAATAATCCTGAATTGATCTTACTATGGTCTTATTTGACATACTACATGAAGAAAAGCGTTTACACCACTCGCTTCATTTCCAAATCGTGATTATTGGTCAATGCTAGTTGGGCTCATTTTCTATTTGCCATTCTTACCAAAGCAGTAGATGCCTTAGGTCGGACCTAAGAGGCTGACTTAATACCCGAGGGCAGTAATGAACCAGTTATTTTGCGGAGAGTATGTCACGATTTTTTTTTTGAACACCACACTACAGATTTCAGCAAATAAAGAATGCATTCTTTATCGTAATAAAACTCTACTTCTCCGCCGTTGATGGTTGGGGTTTTTATATAAACTTATATTTGTTTGAAGCAAAGTTTTCTAGAAAGCTTCTAAATGGTTCACTAAGCCTATATACTCCATCTGGGCACGATAAAGCTCAAGAATGTCTTGTCAAGACAGAATGTTGGTTCGGTGGTTCTGAGATAAACTTTTTCCATTGTTAGTCTTCGATCAAGTGATCAAATTTGGCAGTGGTCTAGAATACTATTCTGTTTTCGCAATTTAGTTTTTATCCCTTGATGTCACGGTCTTTTCCACTTTTCTGAGCTCTTGGTAATCATTTGATGGCTCAAATGTGTTAAATTTCGATACTTCACTTAGTTTTTTAAAAGGCCTTTTTGTGTGACAGCGAAAATAAAATTGAGTTTCACACACGTCACGCACTATCGCGCATATCTCCGTCTCTTATCTGAAGGTTTTTACTTAATTTACTGGGAATTTCTACACTTTTTGTAATGGAATTCTAGCAGTGATTTTGTTCTAGCGCTCCATAGGGTTAGGCTTTCATTTTCATTTTGCTGCCAAAGCTAGTAGGTCTAAGCCAAGGTATACGAAACGCATCGTTCTTTTACGTTTTTCAACGCTTAACCCTGAAAAGTTGACAAATGGATTACGATAACAAAATACTAGATAATCTAGTAACATATTAGTAGAGAAGCAATGAAATAATGCAAAGAAATTATCTTCAGTCTTCGCTAAGCCAGCAAACGAGAGGATGTGTTTTCATTGACACAATTACTTCAAATTCGTCGAAACATGTGAAATAGTGAGAACATTTTGTGACAATCTCAGTATTCAGTCCTGATTCAGTTCTATAAATTCGGCAGGTTATGAAGATTTTTCTTCATGTTACAGATCGCATAACATACATCAGCTTTTGTAAGATTTATATCCATGGAAAAGCACTAAGACGGAAGTCAAGCTTGCTGATAAATAAGAAACCTCATTCATATTTCGCACTGTCTTATAACGTGATACCGATTCAGTAAGATTAGTTGCCTGTATGGAAACAATAACCGTCAGTGGACAATCGGTTGAAAACCACCCTACATGAGAATGAACAGCTGACTGAGATCGCCCTAACTGTAGAGCATTGGGTTCGATATGGTGCGACCACTACGAAGACATACATCGCAAGAAAAAGCAGGCGCTGTGAAAATCCGCTTTGAATCTGAATCTCTTTGGAAGAAGAAAATTGGGCCGAACTGTTGATCATAAGTACACTGACAGCAGAACTGTTTACATAGAAATTTATTTCGTTGTGCCACTAGCATTTTAAACAATGGTAACAGCGTTTTGAACTACCGATAATGTTTTTCTCCTGTTCCACTGAATTCTTGAGAAAAAAAAGTTCAAAATACTAGTTTTTTACCCCACCAATCATCACTGCTTATCGTGCGGATTCAATCACTTCTATGCAATCATTTCGCTTCCTCACATTGATCCTCCATAAAAGTCTCCGAACATTTCACGTATTGCTTTGGCAGCTCATGGAGAATTTGTCTTCTCCATTGTCGTAGAATACTGGTTGAAGCGGTTCTCCTTGCAACTTTAGAGGTAGCCGAACTAGGACGTCTCATAAGTGATTGCAGGAGAGTGTGAGGGGAAGGGATCGAACCTGCGCCCGTTTACCACCTTGCTTCCTGATACACAGCATCATTGACCACTGTGCTAATCCTTCTCCCAAAACAATATAGCTCTAATTCTACTGAAAGGTTATGCAGGAAGTTTTCAGAATTTTAAACAAGTATGTGTGGATTCCCTGACTTGTTCGAGAACTTTGAATGTTTATTCTATTTCATTGAACTCCAGATAAATGTCGTGTCAGATATTAGGTCACACCATAAGTTTTGGTACTAGAGCATTAAACACTAAAAACATTAATCAGAAGCAATTAGAATTAGATAATTTAAGTATCATTCAATTACACAATTTCTTGCAAACATTTTGAGACACAACTTCCCCATATTTGCTACAAGATAGAGCTGTCTTGAGAACAAATCCGCTTACTACTGATAAATGAGTTTCGCCCACGGGAAACTGCAAGTGAAGCGGCTTGCAAGATTGATGTGGAGCGATGATACTGTTGCAGAAAGGACGGCTAGGAAGTTGTTCGTGAAGTTCAAAGCTGGAAAGGTCTGGAGGATCAGTCGCGCTCGGACCGCCCACGGGTAGCTCCGTTAACCTATTCGAAACTGTGGACTCACGACCTCTGCATCTCTAAGTGGCAATTTTGGACGATCTCTTCCACCTCCTCTGCATCTATGACCTCCGGCGTGTCAATGCTAGACGCAGCAGCGTGCCACTGTTAGATACAGCAGAGTGCCCTTGCTTTAGGTAACGGCCTGCCATTGTTAGACATAACCCGCTGCGGTTAGAGATGTAAAGGAGGTGGAGCAGGCCGACCAGAGCTACCAATTAAGGATGTAGAGGCCATGGGTTTACTGCCCCGAAAAAGTTAATCTTGCGCGCCGCTTTACTAGCATTTTCCCCAACGCGACATTCGTGCATGAGTGTTGTTCGCACGGTAGCTCCATCAAAAGCAGGTGTAGGCAAGTAGTAGAGCCAAATTTTCGCAGAAGTTGCGCAGTTGAAAGATACTAAAGTCATGCACTTTTAGCTACTTCTGATTGATAAATTTGGTGTTTATTGCTGTAGTGCAAATCTTATGGAACGATTTAATATAATTAGTAATTGTTATTTTATTCGAATCACGAAGAAAACGTTGAAAATCTGTGAATGGAAACCTAATGCATCAAGTCGGAAGATTTTTTGACAGTACATGCTTTTTGAAATACGAGTGATCTCATTGCTACTCTTGATATATATTTCTATAACTTTCACGCCTACGGACATATATGTATTTATGACATTCGCATTTCATTCAAGTCCTTCCATCCTTGCTACAAAGTAGCGTTCACTGTGGAGCATGGATCAGTGATGAAGAGGGCGACACCTGCAGAACGTTCATATGGCGCTGACGTACCAACGTCGGTAAGGCTTCAAACATTCTTAGAGACTATATTCAAGTCTTAATTTGCGCAAAGTTTCATTTCACTTCTATGCGTTCAAAATTTCGTCCATGATTTCTTCAACATTCAGGAACGATTTGACGGTGTTGTATAACTTAGGGTTTTACATAGCATTGCTATAATTGGAAGATTTCCTCCTAAACGTCAAATAAATGAGAACGACGCTGAGGTGACGTCACCTTATTTGAGTGCTAACTTTTTTGCATCGTGTGTCTTTTCTGTCAAAGACTTCGGTTTTAATAGAAGTCACTCAATGCTCAAGCATAAATAGGATGCAGCAAACATTCTGAAGAGTTGGTTATATAAAGAAACGTTTTCCATTATGAATAACTCATGTTGAACTTAAGTGTTAGTTGTTAGACTTTCTAATGCATCGTTAATGATGTTTCTTTTTTGTCAAATTCAGACAATTTTCTAGCAATGAAATTTTCCAGAAGATGTGAAGTTAAAGAATTATGAACTAACTTTCACTTCAACGTCATGGAGCTGAGCGGTTATATCATAATTATTACTTTCATTTGAAGCTTGACACACTCGAAAATTAGTCAGAACTTCTGTAAAGCAGAATTTTCTATAGGTAAGTGCGGCAGCTACCGTCATCGACGAAGCACTAATGATATCATAGCGTCCCACTAAATAATATTTTGGCTTTTAGGGGCCTAGACAAAAAAAAAGAGCGCGACAAGACAAATGCACTGCAGAAAATCGGATTTTGTTGTGAAAGGCTAACAACATTTACAACTTCCTGACAAAGGCCAAAAAATACAATGGCTTTCATCTCAATTAATAAACCTCATTATCAGCTGAAATATGCATTTCTCGATTGGACGAAGCAAATCAATTTCTGTGTGAGTCATATATGACTCACATCAACACGGAATAAGATCACTCGCCTATTCACAAAATTGCACTGTTATTTCCGTTTTCAGCCATAAAAATGGTGAATAGTTATAGCACCAACTTAGTGAAAAGTGATATTTATATATTCCATGCAAGATTAATGAGAAAATGGAAGTTTAATATTGAAGATATGGAGAAAATAACGATGAACACAAAGATGCAGGCAAAAATTTTTCAGCATAACACGCTTGGATGAAGTTAGATCAGGTTCGAATTCTACACTATAACACATTGAATATAGTACCAGCAGTCAAAGCAAACGTCAAACCACTTTTCTCAGTATTTGAACATTACTTGATAAATAGCTGGAACAGTTAATAGCCTTCTCTAAGCTAAATACTAATGAATTATGCATCAACACTGCGAACGAATTAATGTTTCGACAGGTTTGATAACTCGCGCACTTTGCGCTAAGAGAAGAAATTTAATGCATCAATAATGCTCATCTAGGAAATATAGTCGCCATCGAAGGCGAAAGTTCATGGCAAGTAAGAATGATGTAGCTTCAGAGACTTCAACTTCGTCTAACACGAACAACTCAATCTCATGTGAGTTTCTGCAGATTCCAATTGAGACGGAGACTAGCTGGCTACAAACAGAAAACCTACCTTACTTCCATTGCTGTTATCAAAGGAAAACTGTGTGGTTTGCTGGAGAAGATCACTGGATTGACAGATGGCAAAGTCTAGCAGTCAGCGTTACATCAAGTAGGACAACTGAACTACAAAACACATGCTCGAACATTAGGGTTGTGAAATGGGCATTCTATAAGGCACAAGTCTATCCATTCAGCATCTTTCTGACAGCTACAACATCTTCACCTTGATCTATGGATTTAAGAAAAGAGAGCTTATTGCACGCACATGACAATTCTCTTACAAGCCCTTCTATGTAGTCAAAGATTATTTGTGCTAAAATAGATTTCCAAAGTTCTTTCCCAGCTCTAACGATGTCTGAAAGAAAAGACACACTTCTTTGCTTCATCCTTTTTACGCGATCTTATCATTTAAACTCTTTACTTTACCACTATAGTTGATCGATCTCACGGTGTTTTCCCACCGTGCGTATACTACCACTTCTAGCAGTTAATTCGTTTTTTCGTCTTCTTGAACCTCGTAGAATACTGATAGAACACTCTTCTTGCCATCTCGAGGACAACCAGGTCGGAGCGTTCCATAGGGCGTCTAATATTGATTGCCAGGTGTGACAGCGGGTGGGGGGATCAGCTCCTACCACGACGAGCATCACAACGCTCGTCCAGAGCCCCTTCCCCCCCCCCCCCCCCCCATTTAAAGTCCACAGAAAAAAACTACGCACTTATAGAAGCTCTACATTCAGATTCCTCTTACTCATTAGTGGAAATGAATGCAGACGAAACACAACACAGTAAAAGTACGTCAATGTAAAAATGGATATTTCAGTCCATAAAAGGACGTTTCGGTTATCTCAAAACATGCTCAGATTTCTACTGCTCAGAAGAATGTCAATGGTGACAACACATTGAACAAATTTATGCCAGGTTCATAGGCATAAGGTGAAATAGATAGTAATTAGATTCAAAGCAAAAAAATTGAACTTATTTTTCTCTCCCCATTTCAAATCTACTCGGTCGAATCGTGCAGTACGCATTCGCCTCAAGTGTTCTGTTTGAAAATTCTCGACATGGATGAGCATGTTGTTGAAATCTGAGTAGGAAATAAGTGCACTAGGATAATAAAGGCGAGTGCGCTACAATATCTAACCGAATGAATTTTTATTTGTAAAGACAACAACTTTTTCAAGTTCTGATTTGGCAATGCCGAATAGTATAGAAAAACTAAAGAAGAGTCGTTACATATACCACAAATGGTTTTCGAAATAGAGACCTCTAAAAGAAAGGAAAGAAAAGAATGGACAGATATCCACATTCATCAATCATATACTAAGAGTGCCAACATGACAACACTCCATGTATCGTCGACGGTTAACATCAACTGTTCGTTAGATGAAAGTTTCTCCGTGGTTGAAGCAATTCATCAACGAAGAAAGTAAAGTTCAATATTTTCGAATGTCGCTGAATGTACTTATCCAAAAACAACGACATCCTGAGAAGACAGATGGAAAAGTGTGTAGGAGGATATCTGAGCAAATTAGAACGAGTAATCGCCCTCCATCACCATCCTATCACTGAAGAACACTTGCACGCCTCTTCAAGCGCCCAGCATAATATTCTCCTCGATATATCCAACAATGTTGGGGTGATATAGAGAACTTTGAACGTCAGACGGGAATTGAACCGCCGCATTTCACTCTTTTCTGGAGCGGCACAGAAAGAGAGAGCAGAACAGGAGCGCCGGCAGTGTGATTAATTAGCACGCGCCTCCGCAAAGGGTGAAATGCGAGTTCGATTCCATCCTGACGTTCATAGTTTTGCTTATCACTCAACACTATTGAGTATATATTTGTAACGTCATACCATCGTTAAGCAAGCAGTTGAACAACAAGTAATTTTATTTGATTTCCCTTTATAATTAAGCTCACATGAGATTTGCAAAAAAGCTTCGTTTTGCAAAATCAACATTTCTAGCAACCTCCTACTAAATTGGCTGTCAAGGGATACATTGATTTTTTTGTCCGTTTTCAATGAACACCGATTTCTATTACTTTGCTACAGAACCATAGAAGCTCTCACATCTTGTAATCTGATAACATATTTTGAGCCATTCATGATGTCTACTACGGCACCTATAAAGTGCTATACAGGTGTTTCGGTCTTTCAGCGAACACGGTGCCTTTTCGCCGCGAGAAACTGATTGAACAACGAAAAGACATCGTGCTACTGATGAGGCTGGAATGCTAAAACACGTGCCTATCACTTACGAAGTGACATAACAACCTCATGAAAGGCTTAAAATAAGTCATCAGATTATATAAGTTTTCGAGCGCGATACCTCAGAATAGTCGAGTAAAAGGTCTTCTCACATCTTAATTTGCTACTCCTTAACTCTACACGGGCAAAACAGTACTTGAAGAACTCGAGACGTCGGCGATAGCTAAATATTGTACTACTCCAACACTCTTGTGAGATCGCCATGAGAGCAGCGCTTAACTCAACTGAGACAGAATTCGTGCTCACTCACATCAACGTTCTGTGATGATTATTGTATTAGTCAGGAGTAATCCAAAGGGAATAGCTGCTCCAGTGGGAAACGCAAATCGGTCTCGCCAACTGGCTGTTGATTTGAGAACGAAGCAACAATGACAGAATCCAATTTAAGTCGTTTATTATAAATCTAATGTTGCGTATTCGTTGCATTGCTTGAAGCGTTCTCTCTCTCTCTCTCTCTCTCTCTCTCTCTCTCTCCTTCTTTCTTTCTTCCTTTCTTTCCTCTTTCTTTTTTTCTTTAATTCTTTCCTTCTTTCTTTTTCTGTTCCATCTTCAGTGCAAGCAAACTTCCCTGTAGTGAATAAAGTCTCGCAACAAACATTGGTAAGTTCGAAGAAAGACTGAAATGGCTTCTCACTTACAAAAGCCGGTACTTTCGTGGATGAAGCACGTCACTACCGCCTGCATGTAGCACTTGAGTAGTTGATCAGTTTACACACAGTATGAAATTTTGCAGAGAAAAAATCGAAAACTAGAAAAAGAACATGGCAACTATCTTATTAATTTTTCGTTGAACTAGCATTAGCGGTAGCATTGCTGTGTGAGAAGTGAATGAGAAAAAGGGTACAATCATGTAAAACCTTCAGAACTACTGAAAAAGTACAGCTAACAAGGGTGACTTAGCTAATAGCCACTTTTAACGGTTAGAATTTAAGGGTTGAACACTGATGCTATGTGAACGGCATCGCAGTACTTTAGCTAACTTTCAACAACGTTACCGCCGTTATCTGAAATGTTAACTACATGAAAAGACGACGAACATATAGTTATAATCAAGACTATAATTTGCATAATGGAATCCTAAAGAACATAAAATCAAGAGTGAGCGAATCAAGCGAAAAGAAATCGAAATGGACGAAAAATTTGTAGGGAAACGAATTCAATAAAGTAAAAGAGTTTAAGTAAATTCAAATCTGTTTGTTACTATTGTTGCTAAACTGAAAGGCTAAATGGCTTTTACAGAAGAAAAAAAAAGAAAAAAAACACATGACACTACCGCGACATTTCTCAGCAATGAGGCTCATTTCAGGAATACTAGTGCACGAGCAATTTAATGACACGGCTCAGCAATCAACATCGTAGTGGTTACTTATTAGTAGTGTGATATCGGCAGAAATAATATGTAAGCAAAAAAATGTACAGAACATGTTTTCTGTTCGCTACTAAGAATACGTGAAATCTATTTAGCAAACATCTCCTCAGCCAGTGGCAATAAAAAATTTCCTGAAATTCTTTATCCTACCAACGACACCTATTTTTCCACTCTTTTCCTTTCATATATGAACTGATACAGCAAATGCGGTGTAGCGTGTCATCTAATCGTCGATTGAAGCCCACGTCATGGGATCATCAAGTCTTTCATTTTATCAACGTTCGCGAATTGGTATTGTTTTGAAGCATGAAAACATCAACTCGCTACGTCAGTAGGCCATCACAAGTGATTGAGTAAGGCGAATGTGTATTCAGACATTTTTATTCCGCATGATGGAGTCTAATTAATGGCTGATTACTCAGGCATTGATCAGTGTCGTCTTCTCCATCAGTTACCCTTCAGAACAACTTAATAGAGTTTTTTGTTTGATGCAAAAATTCACCGTCGTTTTTATATTATGAAAGTTGCATTCTGTTTAGAACTGAATCTCGAACATTATGCTTGGACTAAAGAATAAGTTTAGAGCTAAGAAAATGATACTATATTCTCGAATATCAGCTCACATCAATGAGCAGAAAATCATTTTAAGACACTTTAATGTGCATCAATAGTCATCGTCGACGTTCAAGAAATATGAGGATTGTGCGTCTACTTTTTTCCACTCATCTTTGAGGAATATTAGAATTATATATGCTTGTCTCTTTACTCCATAATATCTAGTCCATAATTGTCTCCAATACTTCAACACACCATTACCTGTTATAGTTGCTATCTTTTCAAGAAAAATAACCGTATCACAATTTGTTCGCGAAAAATTCAACAATATTAAAGAGGTTTTTATTGAATTGTTATACAAAGAGTAAAGCTATTTATGCGCTTACTCCTATTGATTAATTCTCACAACAATAAAGGAGGTGTCGTTGCACAACTGTCACACCAGGGTAATAGCAATTCCAAACTGTTAAGATATGGAAAAAAGAGAGAAAATAAGGGAGAGAGGGAGGGAAAAAGGAACAGAGGTAAACGGAGGAATAAGGAGTTCAATCTAACATACATATTTCGATATTATAATCACGATAAGACAATTGCTCATTCTTTCACTATATATGCGTTTGGAAAATTGGGCAGGCCCTGAGTCATTTCACAATAATTACCAAAATGACAATTTTATTGAGACTTTATATACTTATTATTTATATTCCCATTTATATTTATATTTATATGTAACACGTAGAAAAATGAAGTGGAAAAAATTGCTCTTGTTAATTTAAGCTAGTTCTAATAGGCTGTTTGGTGTCGTACCGTAAAACATGACAATGACGAAGTAACCCTAATGGCAGAGTTGAAACATCAATGGTCACTCAACAGAACTTATTTAATTTTCAATTTATTCAACGTTCTTTTGTACTACTACCCCCTATACATAAAAATTAACGAACATCATGGTAATGCTCAAAACAAGAGCAACACACTATCATCGAGTAATTGATCTGTCCTCAAATAAACTGCTGAATTTTGAAGAACTACCCTACGTAATCAGGACTGTAGACTGAAAACTATTAAAAACAAAAACGAGCATAACTGATATTCATGGACATTTCTAATGAACCAGAATCAAACATAGATGCTTAAATGTAAGTGTTAAATGAATAGTTAGTTATAGTTCTCCGCCACGTGCATGAAATTACACACGGCCGATAATAGCCTCTATATCGCTCCAATTAGGGGAGGGATATGTCGCCGATCCGTCCGAGATTTTTCCGTCGACAAACGAACCCTTCCGCCAATGGCGGGCGGTCTCGACGAGGCGACTTCAGCTGTTCATAACAGCTCCACCTTAGAAACTCAAATGTTGATTCTAATAAACTCGGACATATACATTTTTACCTGTTGATATTTCATTTCTAATGAAAAAGTCACCTATCATTATGCTAACATCTCATAATTATTATTTGAGCCAATATGTCATGTGGTCTTGTCAGGGCTCTTGTACACCCCGTTACACGTGTTTCGACCTTACAGTCTGGTCAGTCAAATAGAACCCGTCGTCTTTCAATCTTTTTAGCCAATCCTCTCGAGAGAAACAAAGGTATAATATCATAAAAATACTATCCAAAGAGCAATCGAGTGCAAAAGAGTGTAATTCACTGTAAATTCGATATTATTTCACTTGACTTACAGCGTGAATCGCTTGTCTTCGATACCTCTCTATAGCGACAGTAGGGGCTCCCGAGAGGATTGGCTAAAAAGATTGAAAGACGACGGGTTCTGCCCAAGTGACGAGTTTGTGAGGTCGAAACACGCGTATCGGGCTGTACAAGAACCCATTACCAGACCGCATGTTGGCTCAAATAATAATGAAGAGATCTAAATGAAGAGATTGAAATTTGAGCGCGGTCTTAATGAGGCACTTGGAATAAACGTAAATATTATGCTAACAGTCAGTGTTGCGCTTCTATCAGAGAGCAATTTTCCACAGAAAGCAATGATGTACGTTGTACAAATAGGCGTAGAACTCATACCAGGGATAAAGAATTATTTTGAATCACTATTAGAATTCATAAATGAAGATAGAATGTTTCAGACTGCAAAGGTATAAAATGAATAGTAACTTCATTTTGAAGGATTACGAAACTAAATCGAAGAACGTGACTCGACATCGATTATAGCAACAATTATGCAGAAACAAACAGCATCTTGCGCTAATTTGAGGCAGAAATGTGTCATTTGACTAGTAGAGTCAATGAATTCTGCAAACCTCTCCCTTGAACACTTTCGAGAAGTCACAGAACAAAGGCTCACACAATACAAATTCCTGCCTTTCCAAGCTTTTTCATCATGAGCAGTGATTCTGCCATTCGATGTGTTTTTCTTCGCCTCTAGTGTCTAGTTACTAACTAATGCGTTAAAACTTCAATGCGTTATGTTTAAATCGAAAACCAACTCACAATGTTGATGGGCAAACTTAGAAGAAGGTTACAAAAATGTTCACTAACCAGAAGAGAAACAGATTGTTGGTGAGGCATAGCATGCGAAGAGCGCTCAAAATTGAATCATGTACTGGGAGATATTTGATTAAACATAAAAACCATAGACCTAACCGCAGACTCTACTCAAGCATTCGCAATTTTGTTCACTGGAGAAATTCACCACTCACATCAGAAAATATGAATATTTCTACTAGGTGTACAATTTATTCATATGCTTATTATATACACAATATTTTATATAACGGTTTTTATAGGCCTTCAAAGATGACGACTTTTATACCCAAAAAACGCCATTTTCTTTCTGGATTTACTAATTCGTAGTTTGAATTTGGTAAAATCAAGTGGTAATCTGGCAGTACAGTGTCGGGAGAAAAAGGAACGTAAAGCAAAGTCACCTGAAACCTCTTACCTCAGCTCTTTTATGACATTCTCGATAGGTTTTGCAACAATGAAGCTGAGCGTTATCACGCAGCAAAGTTGTAAAGTTCGTGCCGTTTTGGTTTTTCAGTGCGACTGTCGCAATAGAATTGCATAACCTCGGCATCGGTCAATGCGCAATTTCTTGCAAACATTTCGATATACATTTCGACTGTGCTTGCTCTGAGATGGAGCTCGCTTCAATCTTCATTATTCTTATGAGTCGTTTCACTAGCATTTTCTACTACGCGCCATTCGTGCATAATTAGCAAGCGAACAATGTTCTCACGACAGCTCCATCATAGTGCAAGTATAGGAAAGTTGTATCCAAAATGCTCGTAAGAAATGAGCAATTAAACAACACCAAAGCCAAGTAATCTCAATACTTTGCTATAAACTCGGAAAGTAAGTTTCGCAAACAACGTTTTTTTGGGTGCTAACGTCGACATCTCAAAAATCTCATATAAACCACCATACAAAGTACCTTTAAAAGTAGAAAGAGTGGTGTTCAAATGGGCGTCAGTAGTGCAAGGGGCTAGAGCACGCGCTTTCGGATAGAGTGAGATGTGGGTTCGAGTCCCCCTTAACGCAAAAATTTTGCATATCATTCTACATTACTGGATATATCTAAAACATTATACCACCGCTAAAAGCGTTAAAAAAGAATTAAATTTAATCATCATATGAAATATTTTGTATATAAAGAATATGCAAATAAATAGTGTTTTTGAAGCACGTTCAAATAAGAAACGGACCTGCATATCTTTATTTTTACTATTATTACAGCAAAAATAAGAATACGCCGAAATTATATTTGTACTTCTAATAAGTATCAGTTTCATTAATCGTAAGAGATCGTAAGAGTATCGTAAGAGAGGATGCGCATTGTAGTAGCACCGGTTTTCACCGTACTAGTGAGCGAATGTGAACAATAAGCTGAAATTTCAAATTAGCGGGGATGAACTGCTGAGATCTGCTTCTATGAAAACAGTTTTGAACATCGCCTATTTATGTATTATCTTAAATGCCGATGTGTTGAATTCTGATGGCTTTTTTTAGTTCGTTCTTCCTTTTATAGCCAGCGCAAGTGTACTGGAATTATAGAGTGTAAGTGATTGCATCAACCATGGCAGGATGTTCTTTTATGTTTGTCCATGTATCTGTATCTGTCTGTTCACCTAAATAAATCAAGTCATGAGAGTCGCAACCGAGATACGCTAGGAGAGAAATAGCAGATGCAATAAAGTTCTGAACCCTCTGTGAAAGTTCAAAAACGAATAAAAGAATATCTTACCAATAGCCATATAGCAAACCTCTTTCGATATTCTGACTCAGAAATCAAACTAAGAAAGACACTTTTCGATAACTAGTGCAATCTAATTGATAACAAATTAATAAGTATCAAGCAAAAAAGTGTATGAAGGTATGGAACGAAAAAGCATGGGCAAGTCAAGAATAGGAGAATCAGGAAGACGCATATAAGATAATGGGCAAAGCTTCGGCGTTGATCAATCCTTGTGGGATGTGCCGTGCATTCAACTTAAACTTAAATTCAACATAAGCATCGTTTGAGGTGATTGAATGCGAATCTGGCCTGCGCACTTACTTCTGGTAGCCTATCAATGTATCAGTAAGTACTGATATTCTTACCAGATGCTTCTAGTACCAAACTACCGGCTTTGGAGGGGATGTTTGGTGAGCTCACCGACGTAGGTCTCACCAACGACCACATGTGTTTTGCAAGACACCTCTTATGATTACGTACGCGCGCCCCAAGAGATTTGAATTTCTAAGCACATAAAAATTGGAACAGCACGAAAAGGTTGGTATCGTCTCTGTATATGAGCACTATGAAAATTCGGAAAGATTTCAAAATTTTTAGATTTGAGCAATTCCTCAACGTTTGTTTTTGCTAACATTAGCATGAAGCAATACTTGCTCTTTCCTAATCAGAGCCTTCCGAATTTATTGCACAGAAATGATCGTGAACACTTTTCACACCTAAAATGGTCCACATTTAATAAGTCCTTCGCTGCACTAAAGTTCGAGATTTGTTTAAATGTATTGGCAAAGCAAAACAGCTAGCATACATGTTAAGATCGAATTTCATGGTCAAACGTCAGATAAAACTTTCTCTAAATCTCAGGTTTGGAGGCGGAAATGAAGTTGATGCTTGAATGTTTGAAAACGTGAATGGTATGCACTCATCGAGACTAGACATTAACGTGAATGAAAAGGAGTGCATTCGATCGGGTATGAAAAATAGATCAATCGGAACAATTAATCAAAAATAGCGAGGAGTAAACAAATTAAAAAGAGTACACCGGCAGATAACGAAATTTTTACGCAGGTCATCGCCATCGAATTTTTCCCACTAGAATTATGCAAATCTCGCTCATTCTCATTTGAATGGCATGAGTGAAAGTATAAACAAAAAAAAACATCTAGAATTTCTCACGAGCCTTCAGTTTCAGGTCGCGGATTGCATTAAATTGTTCAGTTAGTCAACAAAACGTAGTACAGCATCTGTTGAAAAATAGACTAGCAATTTCGGAGTTTGGGAGCACATTATGAAGTGCTCCGCAGGAAAATCATTTTCCCACTTTAATTGACACCAGAACAGGGTACTTAGTAATGAGCAACACTTTCACTGCTGAGTAAGCCGTGATTAAAGCAGTCACTAGAGTATATCTACTCGGAAATCGTGTAAAATTTTTTTTTGTTACGAGCTATGAGTTGAAATTCAAAGATTTACGTGTTTAACTCAGAGTGTAATTATTGGCATCAAATCATTTCCCCCAAATTCTTACCATAGTTAGTGTTGTCATCCACAACATTGAAGTCACTTTTAAACGTAATTATTCTTTTCTAAGTAACTGATTTTTTTTTTCATTATCGGCGCCATTACTTTCATAGAGTGTTTATCCCACTAAACTCTTGAAATCTTCATGAATAGTTTAATTTCATCTTTCATAGATCTCAAAAAAAATCGCGAACATTTCTCAGATTTGGGCTCTTTCTGCATAAAATGATCTGCCATCTCCTTATCTCTTTCACACGAGGAAACGTGTAGTGTAGTGGAGTGATCTCACTCAATGCTTTGGTCAACCTACCCTGCGGCTAGCTCGACGGCTGTGAGCTAACTAAGCTTCCCACCGCACCGGGTCGGAAAACTGGCATCAGACAAGTTTGAGACAAGCTGACTCCATCCAGTCTCTTTGTAAACCTCAGAACAATAGCTCAGTTTTCCAGAGAATATCTAAAAGCACACGCAGCAATTTGGAGACATTACTGAATGGTGGATGAGAGAGAATAAATAGAACGCGAGGTGTTGTGATTCGCATAGAATTATGTATATGCCATTCACACAATTAGTCTTCGCAATTACTGTGCAAATCCAAGTTCCTTTTTTCAAAACCTTTCTTCATATCCATTATTAACAAAAGTCTTCGGCCTTTCGTGTGTGTACTCGGCTGTTACATGAGAGCTGTGGACTTCGCCTTGTCATGAAATGGATGCTGGTAAAATTGACTTTTTTCAGAGTCTCGAGATGTCTGCGCTAAAACGGTCTTTCTTAATTTCAATATATCACAGGGAAGGGATCCATTAAAGCGTTTCTTAATCGTTTGAAACTAAGGACAAAACGTTTTATGAGAAATCTGAACGTAATCCATAGCTGAAAACCACTTAGAGCAGGGTGGAACATAAATGAGTCGGCATGTACCACTGCCCTACCAATTCCTTCAGTATGGTGTTACTGTATGTCACCGATGAGTGAATATGTGACACTGGCCATTTACCTAAATCAAGATTTGCTGAAATAACATTTGTTTAATGCCATAATCTTCTGGATTCAATGAGTATAAAAAATTGTCCCAATAATATATTTTTAAGAAAATAGGAGAACAGTTTGGAAGTATGTAAAAGGAAATGTGAAGCTGTTAGGTGGTTTGGTTAAAGTAATGTGCTTTTTCTTTCAAATCCGTCCTAGTCAATTCAGCGTCAACAATGGAGACAAAAAACATCCACAAATGTACGCTTTCGACTTTCTAGATGAAAGACATTTGGAAAAAAAACCCATAACAGCTTTGTGTTGATGATTTGTAAAGACGGATTTAGTGAGATCACTGTTGGTGAATAAAAGCATTATTTTATGATTTCTGATCACAGCAACGCGAACTCGGTGAGTCACAATAGTTTTTCTCATAGTATCTAGTAACAAAACTTCTGTGTTATTAAGTAAATCTGGTGTTACTTTTTTTTAAAACTTTTACTGGACTTACATTTTCTTGATTTCTCCAGCTTGATGGAGTAACAGATGAATGTGCATTAAATTGATAATACTTTTGGCAACAAATGTTCCACAAAACCCATCTTGCACAGTATCGGCGGATGCATGACCCAGGAACTCGTGAGATTTACGAATTAAGAACTCACCAATGCTGATAGCTGATCATAGACTTTTGTGTTGTTTGTCACTGTGTGAAGAAACATATGAAATATCACAAATAAGTATTTCTTGAAACATAGAATTAAAACGCTAGCAATAGGTTTTTCTGAGGTGTGTTCACTTAGTGAGGTGCTGTTAAACGTAGTCTAATAATCTTTTCCTCAAATTTGTTTAAACAGTTAATATTGATGTTGTGCTTATTAATTTCAGAACGATAGTTTGAACTCAATATACCTTGATATTCTAGTGTTAAAATCATCTATCTACCAACAGCCACAAAGTAGCCATATTTGATAAGAAAAGAGAAATTTTTCTAAGTTTGCAAGCTAAAAGTTCTCTGTTCTACGCAAATGCTTCGTCCTCGAGTAATATGGAGGAAACATGTTCGCGTATGGCGGCCATATGATTACTCCGCAGTAGGTGGAGTTGAATTTAGCTGCACTCTTGGAGATATCTAAGGACATAGTTTGTTTGATTCGAAAAATTGACTTTCTATTAACCCAAAAATCATAGTAACTTTATTTAAGTGTTAAAGACTTAGCTGTAAAGGCTGGTACGACATTGGTAATTGTTGTTGAGATAGTATAAATAGCAGTACGAATGTGGGCTGACGTTTCGGCGACACTGCCTTTTTTAGAGACTGGTCGTACAAAAGTAATTTGTTCAGTAACCATTTTTCGCATATCTAAAACAGACTTTCATTCACAAAAAATTGTACAAACGAAAACCATTTCAAGCACTGATGAGTTGCATATGAATTCATGGACGGTTTCATAGTGAATACAGTTACTGATCGCTGATTTATCAGGTCTCTTCAACTCTTTTGTCGACTTACCAGAACATCGAGTTTGAATGAGTTTGGCCAAATGGCATAATCACGCACTTCATTAGTATTTACGGATGTCTACTTTGTAATATGATCTCAAGTACGAAGTAGGTCACATGAGCTCGTGATGAAGGACCTTGATATAGGACGGACAGACGGATGTCGCAAGGACAACATAACAAATACGTTAACATTGAATTAAAAGCAACATGGAGTCAAATAACAAATTGACCATCTTTATCGGAAAAAAAATCCCCACGAAAAGTAAAACTTAAAGAAAATGTAGTTTTCATTGAACTATCTTGAGCGGATGTTAAAAAAGGTCGAAATCAATGGAATTTTGTTCTACTTTTATTGAAACAGAATATCGAAGTTGATTAGTTGCACGACTATCATAAATTGAATGCCATTAAGGGTTGATTACTGATGTCTTGCTGGATTTTCTATGATAGCAGCTTAGAATTTATGGAATCAGAGCACACAGTCAATTTAGTTTCACAAAATCTCATAATATTCTTTTTCTCAAAGAATTTTCCTCTCACGTAAGGTTGTTGAAAGCCTAGCGTAAGCTGAAAATGCTTCTAAGAGTATACTGATTATTCATGGCCCAGGTTAAGTGGTAGTCACAGCAATGTTTTATTTGTGTCTTCAGATATGTTGTGGTCACAAAAGACAACTAACTGGTCGCACTCAAAAAAAAATTTCGAATCATTGGCTTGATAAACAACCTAAGGATTGCGATTTTATAATCGCTAATCTCCCATCGATAGCGATTCAAGTTGTCGGCCAGCTTAGCTTTCCAAAAAGTACGAGTTCCTTCGGGCATTTAATGGTGTACTTGTATCTAATATTTCTTCGAGGACTGCTGATTTTCCGAAACAGAAAGCGATCTACGGAATAAACTAGTAACAAATCTTCGTATAAGCAAAATTTATTTCTTTCATTCTGTTTTTTGAGACTTCGCTCAAGCGATATATAACCTGATAACATATTTCAAGCCTATCATGAGGTCTATTATGATTCTTATATAGTGCTAGACGCACGTTTCGGCCTTTTGGCCTCATCAGTAGCACGGTGCATTTCGGTTCATTCAGTTTCTTGTAAGGGGATAACCCCATGCATATAAACGACTCGACAACTAATTAGGCCGAAGGCTCGAAGCGTACGTCTAGCACTATGTAAGCACCATAGTAGACCTCATGAGAGGCTTAAAAATGTTATCAAGTCAAGATTTTTGATAATTGATTTTGGCGAACAATATATTATATCGTAGATTTTCAGATACTAGCCTATAATCTTTTAAAAACATGAAGACATTCAAGTCGTCTAAAGCAACAAATGTCCACGCTCTGAGATAGGCGAAGTCACTGAAACATTAGCCATCGAACTGATATTACTAATACTGTTACTGCTACTACAATTAGCAACCTCACCTCTGCTAAACGTAATAGGTCTTTAAGATTTACAACATCAAAGAAGAATGAGGTCCTGGATCTTTTTGATTGCTGCTCTAGTTATTGATAGATCAATAAAGGATGTTTGCTTTTTGCAAACGATTTCAAAAAAGGACATCATCTTTGCATCCGTCACTCGTTTTTTTTTCTTCCTATTTCTTTTTCTACTGCTCATCATTATAACAGAAAAATATTTGGTTCAATATCGTGTGATGTTTTGCAGAGTCGACGCTTCTTATGCACTTTGAACTGAAATGTTGTAAACATTACTGCTGTGGCGGATGAGTCATCATTTATTTCAGTTCCTCTCTTTGCATTGATTTACTCTGGTATTCAACTGTATAAATAGTCGTGAAACAGCAGTTGTATCATCGCTGAAATTACATTTCACTGATCATGATTCTCTTCTCAGTGATTGCGTTACTCTCTTGTAGTATCACAACAGATGCACAGGTCAGTTCCACGATTAATCATACTATTCATTTTTTCTTTTGAATAGGGTTAGTAAGTGTTCAAAGCTGGGATTTTCATGGAGAGTTTAGTATAGTGTTATCGTTGAAACTATCGAATAAAAATCTATTCATTTAGCAACTCATTCTGTTCTAACTTATTATCATTATCTTGCGGAATTTCTTGCATGATTTGCTCGTGTGGTCTTTAGCGCTTAATTCCTTCTAATCTATCCTTTTGACATGTTTTTTCACAAAGACTACCATATGGAGTCCACTTGCTCATCTAGGAAGACAGCAACTTCTGGACGTGATTCGTTTTCGATCGATCTTTGCAATAAAAATGTCTAAGTCCTCAATTCTAGTGACCTCTGTGTCTGTACCTAATCTGCCTTTTGGCTTGATTTTTCACAAGGGCTACCATATGGAGTCTACTTGTCCTTCTAGGAAGACAGCAGTTTCTGGAAGCGATTCATTTTCGATCGATTGTTAGAAAAGAAATGTTTAAGACCTCAATTTTAGTGCCCTCTGTGTCTGTGGTACCACATAAAATGATCTAAAGGTTAACAGGTGCATTAGCCATATAGATGCCTCGGTACGATGGTATGAACGAGTCAAATAAATGGCGTATCCACCAAAGCTAATTGCTTTGCTGAAACTTCTTGGTGGATACGAAGATTTTCATCTAAACGCTTGATGAAATTCAGCGGAACATAGTTTCTGGTTGCAGATTATGCGCGAGATTCACATTCATATATTCCGATTACAAAACACGCAGCGATTAGTTTTTGTAATTCAATATTATATATAAATTTCAAAATTATTTAAAGTTTCATCAGCAGTACGGCATAACGATTAATACATTCATTTATGATAATATATTCAATAAAAACCCTCTCAAACATCATTTTTCAGTTGATTCGCTTTGTTTTCCCTTACTGTACGTGTTCATTTTCAGTTGACTTAGTTATTTCAGTTTCTCCTTCCAAGGATAAATTTCGTCGAATACTTCCCGTCTGCATTTACACTTAAACCATTCGCGACTGGATTCCCAGATTTCTTCCCTGAGTTTCGTACATTCATGGTATAAGATGAAAAAATTTTGAATGCCTTTTTAAGAACGTATTCATGCGAAAATACAAAAAAAATCTATTTTAGGCAGATTTCTTCAAATCTGGTTGGGGAAAGGAATTGGAAGAAAAATTTAAGGAAGCCTTCAAAAACGCAGTGCTCGCCACTGAGATTGAGTCCACGAATGGCACAACGACGATCACGCTGTCCATCGGTGGAAAAAAATACATGAAAAGCTTTCCTGCGGGCACTTCCTACGCTTTGTCCAGCACTAAGATAGAGATAAATGGAAAGTCAAATGAAACTGTTCGTATTACAGTTGATGGAACTACTTCTGTGTATACTACTGTTGACGGCAAGACGACTGTGACAGACGGCAAGGGAAACCCACTTCCAGACGGCGGTATCTTCGGTGTTAAAGAGATAGTCGATGTTACTCAGACTCCTGGTACTCGGTTCGAAGAGCGTGTCACTGAATCTCTTCGTAGAGTGAGGAGAGTGATGAGATCTTGAAAAAAAAATTGTTCCAATTTTTGACGCTATTGCTGAATATCACGTTTCATTAGAATTCTTCCACCTTTCTCACAAGCAGTAATAAATATTGTATGCATAACTCTTTTCACAGAACCAGTAATTGGCGAAAAATAAAATATTTTTGAGGTGATGATTCTCTTCTTTGTAGGTGAACGAAGAACAGTGTTTTCCTTGTCAATGTAACTGTAAGCTGGAGCGATGACAGCAATCCTGATCTACCAGACACACTGGAATAAATATAATCTCGCACAAATTTCGTAATGCAATAAGCAATAATTTGTATACGGCTAGCTGAATCCTCTTTGCACTTCGCGTTTTTTGATAATATACTGAACTTGAAGGTGCCATCCATTCGAAACTACGTGCCGATATCCGATATTTATTTATTCAAAATCTTCCGAAACGAGCTCGGTGCCATTTTTCCGATTTTAGATATTGAGTTGAAATTTAATTCAGAGGCTTTACTCTGCTGGTCGCTATTACACAAAAATATGTATATTGGTTCATGTTCTACAAAATATGGCAGATAGAGCAAATTAGACTTACGTGCTTTATACGCTCCTTACCTAGTACTGTCAAGGTTAGGATAAGCATCTAAAAGTTAATTTGTTATCTTCACGACTTCCGTGTAACGAAACAAGAATTTTATTGTTAGAAAATGATTGTGATTTGGGGTGAAAAGGGTAAAAGAAAGTAATGTGTTAATCAAATATACGTGACATTTAGAAGTTCTAAAACTGTCGGCGTTGATCAGGGATGCGCTGAGGAATGCGCTATGCATTCGCCTTCATTTAACATCGTTTGAGGTGATTGAGTGCTTACCTGAGCTCTACAATGACTCACGGTGGCCTGCCGATGCATCAAGTCAGTGCTGTTATCCTTCAGGCGACTCTGGTAGCAATTCACTAACCTCGGAAGGATAGAAGGCTTGGTGAGCCTATGAGTGTGGGATCGAACCATCGACCATATGTGACGCAGAGGACCTCCAGCCACTACACCTCACGCTCTCTTACATTTAAACATCATAAAAATATAAGGGAAAACTTGGGGAAAAAGAAGAAATCAGTTCAGATTTAAATGAAGGCTGTTCCTTATCGCAAAAAGGCGTTAGATATGCAGCACTCAGATCAGTTTTAGTATCAAACAGAACGATTTTTTAGAATAATGATCAATGGTTACAATAGATCCTAATGAAACATGTTTCTTTTTTCTCCAGTGGTTACTTGTGTTGACTAATCGGTGTGAATATAAATAACTCCTCTAACCTTTTCATAACATGGCCTGGTTATTGTAATCGTTTGACTATCGCTAAAACGGTCGTTCTCCATTTTCTATTCCTCATAAGAAGTAACATTTTATAAGACGAAAGAACGAAAACGTATGAGCTTAACTCTAAGAAAAAAAAATCTGGCGCGACATTTCATGAGGTATTCACTAACCGCTCGGAACGTTTTCATTTGAACTTGGTGGCTGTTCAAACGAGACTACTAATCAGCATATATAGCATTTTTCGAGAAAAAAGAAGACAATGTTGGAATAAATACTCAAGATTTTCTATGCTTTTACTGTTTTCTCGCTGTGCTATGATATTTTAAATAACCTAAGGAAAACGCTCACGATATGGGTGAAAACGCGGGTTCACTTCATCTGAGGTCGAATTTTTGCTCACCACTCAATACTCTTAGGTATATTTGAAACATCATAACACTACAAAAAGCAGTAAAAATATTAGAAATCTTGATTATTACCTATATTGCTGTAAGCTTAACTGGGTTTATAAGGCTATATTGTTTACCCGACCAAACTTGTCATAGGTTGGTGACAGATAGCTATGATAAAGACATTAAAGAATGAGTGGTAACAAAACGGTGCTTCGGCCTTGTAGTGGTAGGTAGCAAGCGCTCCTGGTAGAGGTGAAACTCGAGTTCAACTCCCTTCTGAGGTCCGATTTTTGCTCAACACTCAATTCTCTTAGGTACATTTAGATATATGATTGACTCGTTTACATAGTGTTAATAGTGTTATTACAACCTACACTTAAATGGCACCTTAGTGAACTGAAAGTATTTTTTTGATGACATGTGTTGACATAGCAGTGTTCAGACTGCTCTTTATGCAATCACGTGTAGCCACCAAGTGTTGTGAATCGAAGAGAGGTTTTTCGCATTATGACGGCGACTACCACGACAATGATTCAGCGCAAAAGTTTTCCAGATGGCCAACAGATAGAAGTGTCGACATGGACATGGACTCAGAAACGTCGAATAGCATTTAAAAGGAATACTTCATCAAGACGCACGTTTAAGACGCGGCCGGGAGAAATAGGCAGAGTGAGGACCCCGACGTCATGTCCTAAGTTTTGCTTGTATCTCAGCACTTTTGGGTGTATTTCACATCGTACCCTACCATGAAACGTGAATAGAAAGAAAATGAGATATAACAATTGTCAAAAGATCAATGTTTAGAAAAACACTATGTTGCCGGGCTTTATTTTGAATCACATGATATTTTGCCTGAATCAGTCATCTCATTAAAAAAGAAAATTAAATGTTGCTTAGGAAACCTCTCACGGAATGCTTTTTAACTGCTCCACGAACAGCAACGTCGGAATTTGTTCTTTTTAGTCTTCTTAATCAGAGCGATCAAAGCGTCATGCCAGCAATGCTGGAATTTGAGATTTCAGACAAAGATACGCCGGAAAAAAGCTCAGAAATTCCGAAAATAAAGTGTGCAGGTGCTGATTGACGGCTGCCGATGATTTGACGGATGAATAATTCTACTTAGAAATCTATCAGTTCTCACAGGCAATTGAGAGCCACTTCGAAAAACATAAGAGTTCCCCTGTAGTAGTAATAAGACAAAAAATAGAAAAATCTTTTATGAAAGGAGCACCTTGAGAACGATACATGGTTGATATTATTTTCAAATAAAAAAATGAAAGGATATGGTCGCAAGTAAGATCAGTTGTTGTTCTTCACATCTGCACGTTATTTCTATTAAAATCTTTTGAAGATCTGATAACCTCTGAAATCTGATGAAGCTGATAACCTAATGCAAGTGAAATTCGAAAACTACGTCATAGTTTTGAGTGGAACTCATTGATGATTATTTCACTAGCACATAATGTTGATGAGATCACATGATTTATCAGTTTTTCTATTACAAAACGGTGCAGAATTAGTTATATTTCTCTAAAGCTAACGCCACCAAAGATTCCATCCAATTCATGAAATTTTACATAGAAGATAATTTCATAAATTCGTGCTACTCGTAATATCAAAAACCGGTGCAGAATTTTCTAATATTTTTAGTAGAGAGTGAATCGAAAATTTGTTGATATCATCATGGAAGTTGCTGCCTCAAGTCTTCAAAGAGTCATATAAATGATGCTTTAAGCGTTGTTGAACTTGAAATGCTATATTTCTAAAAGTAGAGTTGAGATAGATCCTCTAAATTTACTCACCTAGATTTATTGACATATTAAGTCAATTTTGCTATTCTTTTACAGATCTTTGATACCAGTTTGCAAGCTACGAAAGAACGAGGGGTTCACTTTGTTAGAGCAGAGGATTGAAGCAGCGGCCATGTTTGCACTTCTAACCACACCACTGCAAGCGCTCCAAAGTTCGCAGTACTTCGAATACCACGTCGATACGTAGTAGAAATGCTTCAGGTACATCTAGTGGAATCATCATGATTCTTCGACGCTCAATGGGGTCATAATGTCACCAAATAAAGATTTGTAACAGTTTAGTGCTAACTTATTGCTAAGCGGAAATATTGATGAATCATGATCAGATTGAGCCAAACGAGATACAGCATCGTGACTGCAAATATCATAGCAGATGCGCAAAATACAAATCTCTCAGAATTTATTTTTTTTTCTTCAACATATAGTCTGACATTACATGAATTACATCGTGCATCCCAACATTTCTTGCATTCAATTCCTTTTTTTCGCAACCACTGCGCACGGAGGTCTTCGAACTTTTTTGCGGGTGCTTTCACCTGCTGCATGACGAATCTTGTCGAGGTCTGGAATGTCGCTGAATGTTGACTGAGTTATGTATTTTTGGAATGTTATGACAAACATGTCAAAGGCTTGCACATTGGTTAAAAAGTGGGTTTGCTCACAAACGACTTTGTACCACTTTCTCAGTCTCGTAAAAATGAGGTTTATTGGGCTCAGTGTTGGGTTGAGGAATGCTTGGGTAAGTTACCCGTTCTTTCAATGTACAAGATTATTAGTATTCCACTGCTCTCTCACTATTCTTAGGAGTTAAAATAGAAAAAAGGTTAGTAGCCAGATCAAAGGAAAAGATTAAAAAATAGTTGGGACCGAATACCAGCAAGGTGAATGAATTTGTACACATAACTCATTTGCTTTGCACACTGCTCTATAAAAGCTGTGAGAAATCACTTATGCATCCAAAATGTTGTGGGAATATTCCAATGAACTGCATTCCGCATCACAATGATAATATTGAATCTGCACTTCCGACCTCATCTTTCCTTCACTTCTGGACTCCAAAGAGGTTTCCATCTCTCGCTTTCGCACACAACGTAGCCCACTGTGTCCCGTTCTTTTCGAGGTTCCATGCCTGCGCTGAATTTCTTCTAGGCTGTTGGTGAAGAGTTCCGACTATTGGTTTGGGGTTTTTCATTTGCGTTCTAAGATCCCTGATAACTCTAGCATAGCTCTATCATTGCGTCATATGCAAGGTCAATATGATTTGACATTTTAAAATCTTCGGTTACTTCTCTGACCTTCTTTCTATCAGTAACGTATAGCGTGACTTGAGGCGCCTTCTACTTTTTCCGATCAAGAGTATGTAAACGATGGCTACTGCTCTATGTCATTCTTACAACTTTTATAAAATTATTGCATTCTTTTCAGACCCTATTTTTTCGCTCGTCCCTGAAGCAAAAGCCGATGATAACGTTGATTTCTCAACCCATATCCAAGAGATTTGATCTCTACAGTCAAAATGTGCTGACAAGGACGGCAGCATGGGAGAAAACCTCATATATTCCAACAACAGTTCTTCTCAGATCTCATAAACGGCTCTCAGTAGAAGCCATTTCTAAAGGATTTAAGTACCAGTGCGTGTGTGCGTGTACGTTTGTATGTATGCATGTATATATGTATGCGTGTATTATATACAAATTATCGTCTTAGTCTTTCTATATTTAAGCAACCTGGAATACCATTAAATTTTATCAGGCTCTTCTCACTCGTCCTATCCGGCGGTGCTATATCGAGGGGTCTTCCGAAATCGCGAAAGCGATCAGTTATTTTTTGTGTTTTGCTTTCGCTATCCACACACAATTCGCTAACCATTAAGCGGGGGGCCTAGATGCATTCAGGAGTATTCTGCCACTCCCATCAAGAGTGCATCTAGAGTTTATTTATATTAAATAACTCTAACCAATTACCACCATGTACCTTCAATTTGATTATTTGCTACTGACGATATTGTAATAGGATACACTGTGGATTACGGAAGCATACAGAAGCAAGCGTGTATAACTGGTTCTGTGAAAATACAAAACTTGTGTAGCTACCCATGTTCAGCAAAAAAAAAAGACACAATCTTTTAGATATACTTGTTCCTCAGAGAAAGTCAAGATTGCTTCAATCTTGTGTATAACTCTCCGTGTGTGAACTCGAAGAGCTCTGAGTAGCTTAAGAACTATCCGGTTAAAAATTTCAGATCACTGGTAAAATGTGTTCAAAACTTCTTTCTTGAGACTCAGTTTTCTCGAAGTAAGTGCAGATAAAAGTAGTTTTCTCTTTCTAGCCATTGTGAATCATTTTTATATTATCCGTTTCATAGAACCCATTGAGACGGGACACTGCATTGTTACATGAACGATGCGAGAAGTGGAGACTTTCCAAGCAAAAAAGTTATTGGCAAAGGAGCAACTACAACTGGATTAGCGGAATGCTTTCAGTATATCCATATTACACTATGGATAAGTGTCATTGAATGAGTCCTTATTGTGCGCTTGATTTCAATCTGATTGAATGCTTTCAGTCGAGATATTTAGAATTATTCGGGGCTCTGAAGATCGTTTCCAAAAAACAAGTTTCAACTCGTCTCAAAGAGAGCCGAAGTTCAGGCGTGCCCCTTACGACAAAGCACAAATATCTGGTGTAAGTACCGTTTTATTAAGATAAGCAGAAATTGAAAGAGTTTGCACAAAAACTGTTATCCTTTCAACACTATTCGAAGAGTAAATGCAGACTGTAACTGAGGCATTCTGAGTCACTCTATGTTTAATCAAATCACAGATGATAGAGATAATACCAAATGTCTCGACGTAGGAATTTTCAATTATAGTACTTCAAACTCAATTATTACTATCAAAGGCAATGCTCGCTATTAATATATTTTCGTTCCTTCATGTGGATATTGCTTTTGAGCTTTTACCGCAATGGGAATAACAATCAGTAAATTTTTCCTTTTTTGTGTTTTATTAGTTCACGATTGCTTCTATATTTAAACAACTCAATAAAACCGCGCATTTGCTATTTCCAAAATACTACGTCTTGGTTGGCAAGAGCTTAGCACTTCGGGTGGTCGCCGATATACGGTAAATAGTTTGGTGGGCAATCGGCGACTGTTTCAGCTGCATTCCGTCCTCTGCTTGCCGTTGGGCGATAAAAAGAGACAAGAAAAACATCGAATCGTATCAGAAGGAGGGCTTTCGGAACACATCAGTCACATTCATTTGCTTATACTCAGTCTCACTGTTCAGTGAGCTACAGCTTCGCCTGATACTTGTGCAGGTATTCTCTTTTAGTTTATCTTAATCAAACAAGTAATGCCGGCATTAAATAAGCGGATAAAGTTTTCTAACTAGCCCCGGTGTGCACGAAGACCTTCATTGCTTAACTTCTTTTACGATTCAAGCATCTATCCACATACCACCACACTTTGAATTAACATGTGCTTTGTATATGACATATATGAATACCTTCTCTTAAGCTTCTCTTTCATGGGAACACTACGGAATATATGGAGTCGCGTCAAAAAGTGGTTTTTGAGCAAACTGCCTGCGGGAATAAGTACGTTCATTAGCACTAACGATAATTTCTTATATACCGTGTCAGCGAATATTTCAGTCGTGAGAATTACTCAATGTCAGTTTTGCCTTGATAATATGTCCACTTAGCTTACACTGTGTTAAAATACACTTCAGTTGACTGCAGCACCATTTAAATTAACATTCTCAAAAGTATGAAATTTTGTAAGCAAAGTAAAAGCGTGTTTTAAGCACGCTAGATCATCCAAAGCATCTAAATGTCAACTTGTTGAACTCTTCGATCAGAGACACTTGTGCGATTGGTTAGCATGAATAACATGAACTGGAAACTTCAAAACTGTTGCTCTTATCAAACCATCGAAGAATAAAACTAAACGGAACGATTGGGTATAATTACTTGATATACGAATTGAACAGCGCCATTGCTTCCACGTGATAATAACTTGTTGTAATTTCAGGAGCGCGACATTCACGTGAATCGGATATTCCCACACACAGTGTCATTCCCAACGGGGCAGTGGTAAGCATCCCTTTTCTCAAAGTTAGCTCATCAAATTTTTGAACTCGTTGAATAATTTGTTTGAATCCGAAGGTGATGGAGGAAGAAACAAAGAAGGATGATGAAGCGAAAGTGGAAAATACGATGCCAGCTGAAGAGACCAAAGATGACATTTTGACTGATGTTCCACGAGAGAGATTTCCAGTGGTAATCAAATACGAATACAATCCGGAGGAGTAAGTATTCTGACAATTGACTATAATAAAATGCTTCTTTATGTTTAGACTTCTGAAATTATAACAAAGTAAGCATAGCCGAGATTATTGTGGGTTGGACAACACAATTAACGATAACTTCAATATTCAAATTTCTCGTTTAGTTCATCGATATTGAGATTATTTACGACGGCCAATGATAATCAATCTCTATCACCCGTGGTATGCATAAGTAGCCCAGTGGATCCTCCTCGTTCTAGGTTTTCGTTGAGTATGCGTTTCCTCTAGGCCTTTCGCGAAATAAAGAGCCATCATGTCGGAGGTCTTCTTGTGGCGTGCATGAAATCTCGAACAATCCAGTCGGTAACGGCTCTTGATCATCGGTTGCTGTGAAAGCGCACTATGCGACCGTTCCACCTTATCTTCGAAATCCTGGCGCTCAGAACTTTATCCTTGCTCTCTGGTAGTTGACCTAAGTCAAAACTTCGAACCTAATATTGACCTCGACAGTGTTTTGACAAATACCAAAAGATCTTTCATGCCGACTACGTCTCTCATGCATATGCTAAGGCATAGGTAATCGTTGAACCGAAAGGGAATAAGGAGTAGAGTGCTCTCTATTCTCTCCACTACATCCTCGATGCCCTTAGACGCAAAGAGACCCATTCCGCTCAGCATGAATGGAGCATCAAAATAGTACCCTACATAAACATCGTTTTCATTAGATATAGTCGGAGACCAATCTTTTCACAGGCGTTGTTGCAATCTGTCAACATACGTTCCGTTTGCTGATACTTGGTTCTATAAGGAAGGTGACACCAGTGAACCCAAGGTAGTGTAATTGTCTACCGTCGAATTTCACTCCCGTGATGCCCTCTTCTGATGTTCGCATGACCTTCTGGAGGGTGGAAGTGAATATTT
Source organism: Parelaphostrongylus tenuis (assembly GCA_019055375.1). Taxonomy (NCBI): domain Eukaryota; kingdom Metazoa; phylum Nematoda; class Chromadorea; order Rhabditida; family Metastrongylidae; genus Parelaphostrongylus; species Parelaphostrongylus tenuis. The sequence continues at coordinate 44,860 of JAHQIW010001544.1, forward strand.
TTACAAGATGAATTGCCTTGTCAAATCCCTCCTCCGACCTCGATGGTAGTTCGCCATATAATGGTGGTAATTTTGTTGCTAACTCTGTATAAAGCTCACAAGGAGTCGTTTGCATTGAGTAGGAACGCCCTACCTGTCCAAAGCGTTTACGACTGCCTCTATTTTGATAAATCAGAGCCCTTCTTCAGACCAGTGAGAATGAGACAGAGCGGCCTCTTGCAGTCCCGCAAATCTCCAGTGAGTCTTAATCATTTTTGGAACTTTGCTTGATCGCATGGCTGTCCTTGATCTAGTGCTCTTTCAGTCCTGTTTAGGATTATTCGAGGAAGGATTTATGAACGAAGGACCATAAGCAGAGTGGGCAACAGTTAACGATGTCATTAAGACTCTCCATTTTTGAGAGGCGAGTGAAGAGCTGGGCCGGCGTTTTAATGAGAACTGGCAAGAGGCTCTACAAATTTTCTGGTCATATCCTGCCTTTGCAGGTGTTGTTCTGTTGTTCACTAGCAAAATAGCACGTCAAAATGCGCGATGCTGAATTCGTGGATAAACAAATTCATTCTCTTTGATTTTATATGATTGTAAGAAAAGGTGGCTGCTGAAGAAAACCGAGTATTAGTATTAGTCGTAAATGCTTTTCTCCATTGATTTTCTGATATTTTAACTGTTTTGCCACATCATCGGAAAGTAATAAATTTGATGATGTAATTGGCGAAGCTACGATGCGCTTTACGAATGCTTTGTCCTGCTTGTCCAGCTTTGGCTATACCGCTGCTCTTCTCTAATCAAGATCTTTTATCACGTTTCTTCGGCGCTTCACAAGCTCGGACGTGAGATGTAGGTCGCATGTGGCTCGAGCGGCTCCACTTTGGCATGTTAGCCCGATTATGTGCAGACAAACATCTCTTGGTAGCTTCAGAATTTCGGCCTCTATAGCACTAATGTGAAGATGTTAAACCAGCTGGTCGAACTCTTCGTCGATGTTGTTAATGGAGGTATTCTCTCAGAGAGGACCAATCATATGGGTTTATTTCAGTTTGCAGCAGGTCTGTGACTGCGATGTTCAAGTTTAGCTACTTGCGCTCGTTTCCGCAAAGTAGAATTTGCGCGAAAGAGGCAATTGTCCGATCCTGTGTGCATTTTGGAATAACAGCAACATTGGTTGGATAGAATCCTTAGGTTACGGTGCTTTTCGCTTAAAGACACTCAAGTCTACCACTGCAAATGAGGCTTCTCGAAGACTGAGCTACTATAGATGATATTGGTCGCCATGATAAATTCAGATGGCTTCACACCCTTTAAGTTTCATTGTAATTCTGGGTCCCAAAGTGACGCCTTTCAAGCATTTTTCTAAGTTTAGTTTCGCGTAAGAATCTCCAACGATAACTCTGAAGAATGTGTGGTCTTTTCTGAAGAAATTTTATGAGTGCATGTAGAGCACCTGGCTTTCGTGATATCTTGATGTTAGTGCGTAAAATAAAGATCCTCAAAGCTGAAAGTGATCCACGTCGTTTCAGCTATAACCATCTGATCTAGGATTTGGCTTGTTCGAATGAAACAATGGTGCTGGTCAGAATCATTTTGTCGGGAACGCCAACACCATCAACACCTCCACCATCGCATGTTCCGTGAAGCAGTTCTTGTTCAGTGTCATAAATGGCGTAAAATGAGTGGCGTCTTCTCACCCCAGCCAGGCCGATGAGGCTGACCTGGTCGGCTTGCTTGCATCAATAGATCTTTCACAGAGGATATGCATAAAAAAGCAATTGTGTTAGCAGCACAGACCGTCAACTCAATTCGTTGAGTTTTGACATCACAGTTTGGCTCTGAGATTTCGGCAGCCTATCCGTACTAGTCCTCCCTAACGCTACTGTACCGCAAAATTTCTCAGATTGATGTAATGAGTTTCTTTTTTACTCTTTCTTACTGTATTTAACTTTTTTAGCTAAAACATAACTTGCTGGGATTCGAGCGTAGGGGCTGAGTGCTTACTGAAGCTTGTCAATCTCTCGACGAAGTACAGGAGGAGCTTATAATTGAAGGCTACTGTTTACCGCCTCCCTTGTAGTTTCCAGTCTTTTGATTGCAGGGCATTAGCCAGTTCGACTCGTAGAGAAAAAGTATGTCAAATTGTCGCTACATAAAGGGCAAATCCAATTCTTGAATCCATCTTTGTCTCTGGTAGGCACATGATCGCTTTTAATTTGCGTTTAATTCTCCTGTCCACCACCCAAGAACACACCGCCTACTTTTGCAGCTAACCAGGTAGAGATCTCTTAATGATGGAGAGTCGTCGAAGATAATAAAATTATAACGTTGACACTAATAAATGGTAGTCAGTACATATTTTTAATTTATCAAAGTGCTGCGAAATGATAGTCACAGTAAGGCTTCGTAACAACGTCATCCTTCACTTTTTCCCTTTTTTTGGGCGACAGGATGGAATTTTATAAAATTTCAGGCAAAAGTCACTCAAATGCTAGAGCCATTATACTTTCTTGCTGAAAAGTTAATCGTTGCCCATCACCAGGACAGAAACTTCTATGAGATGCACCTTTTCAAGTGTTGATCGCTCTTGGTTCACTTTTATCATCTAAACCTCAACTTTCTCGCAATACCGTCTTAAGATTAATTATTTCTTTAGAAGCATTTATCAGTGTAAACTTAGTAATAGTAACTTCTTCATTTGTTTCCGTCGTAGATACGAGCATCCAAGGAGCCTCTGCTTATTCTAGGAAGATTGTGAGTGATTTTTCTTCCGATCTTCGTAAAACGCTTTCACTATGGAATCGCTGGTCTTTCTGCTGCATCTTTGACATACTGAGATATGTCGTTGTCAACGTCTGCATGCATCGGCTGGTGCTCAGATACATATGAACAGCCCAATTGATTTCCGACATTCTGAAATCGTTTCGCAAAATAGTGTAGACCACCACTCTCTTAACAGGCATTCTCTTAGCTGGCACATATCGTGGAGATCTCGCTTTTTGTGCAGCATACTAACCTTCCGTCAAATATAAACCTTGCATTCAACATATAACGTGTGAATAGCGGAACCAGTGTAGTGGAGGATGTCTAAACAAAGGTTCTTTGAGTGTTGGGAATCTATTCTATGCGGACCGAGTGTTACACGATATCCCATAATCTTAATATTAGGTTATTTGATTGTTAGAAACGGATTGTTGAAACGTAAATCCATCTTTACTGAATTGGAATTTAGACAGTAAGGCTTGGTTATTGAATGAATCAAAAGCGCAGTTGTGAGTGATTTTCTAGAGTGTATTTCGAAAAGATGTGGTTGCTTCGTCTGCGCACATAGCGCCGCTATCTTAAAGGTGGCGAGGTTCCCTATAACGTTGGAAGCGCTCTTCTTCGCCACTGTAGCTTGAGCTATCGCTACTATTCTTTTCTCATTGACATCTTTTTGAATGACCCTATAAAGTGTTTTGCCAAATCAGAAGAAAACAGGTCTGCAGCTCATGCAGATCCATGTCGGCGATTTAGCTGATTTGTTTCTAGAGACAGACGTCTCATGTTTCTTTCGAACTCTCGAGTTTATAAGCGTGAACGTGAAAATATTAAGTAAATCGGTTTTAATCCTGATCTACACCAATAACTCTGGAGCGGTAGGAAGGCTTGGCTAACACGGGACGAGGGAGCGAAGGAACCACTGGTGAACACTATGTTACAAGTCACCTATAACCACAGGGCAATAGGCGCCCGTACTTATGCATAATTATGCATACATAAGTGATATTTCGATGAATTTGGCGTCACATAATTCTCATTTTACTAGAAAATTTTGCATTATTTACACACAACTTTTAGCCCGCCTCAGCAAGTGTACGTTTGCGGATCGTGGGATCAGTGGGCTTGGAATATTCCGCTTTGCAAGACAAGTCGTGACTTCAGCACGGTCTTGAACTTGGAAGAAGGTATAAAACACAATTACTTTCAAAGTTTTTCGATACTGATTAGGTTCACACGCTCTCTGGTTTGGCATGTGATTTTGCTGTAATCGTACAAGTTCAACAGGGATTATACTTTAGGACATTATGAGTACAAATTCCTCGTCGATGACAAATGGGCCATCAATAAGAACTTGCCGTACACGGACTACGGAGAACAGCCCAAAAATACTATAACGGTTGAGAAACACGATTATGAGGTAAAAATCGCGAAACCGGGAATTTTCTCACATTCAGTTGATTGCAAAGTACATTCGTCTAAGTGTATTTAATCACCATTAACAATAAAAGTTTCAATCACGCATGATAAGATTCCATCAAGAAATTTATTTTTGGTCGAGGAACTGCGCCTTTTTTATTGAACCGAACAACTATTTTAATGTTGCGATCTATGTTTTGAGTTTATTTCACCATGCTAATTTTCTTTTTCACTTGTTCTCACATTCTGTTTTCCTACTTGCAGGAGCATGACGGTGAAATGGCAAACATTAATGATCCTCCTAACACTCCAGAAAACACCGACGAAAAGGACTGTGGAAATTCTGAGTATGATATTCCAATAGTTTTGTTAAATATTAGGTCTTCTCATAAGTTTTAGCACTAGAGCAATAAACTTCAAATTTATGACAAGATAATTAAAATTGCTTAACAACATTATTCAAAGTATGCACCATCGACCTGAACACATTTCTATCATCTCCCAGGCAACAAATCAATATCGCTTCGTGCAGAATTTTCCAACTTTTTTCTTGATACCAAAACTGTCCATATTTGCCAATCATGGCCGCTCAACGAAGTCTTTATCGCAATTTGCTGCTTTAAGAGTACGATTTGAGACGCGATGCACAAACCGTCTTCGAGAACATCAACCGTGCAAAGGTTCAAGGAATTATTTCTATGGGAACAACGTTTCGATCCTTTACTGAGTTTCACGTCGGCAACACCAACTTGAAAGACCCTGTCAACACCAGCTTGAAAGACACCGCCGCAATTTCATCCTGTTACAAGACAACTCAAGGCTGTATGTCGCCAAACTGACAAAGAGGAAGTTGAACGAACTCGGCTGGGAATTGCTGAATCATTCGCCGTATAGTCTTGATTTATCGACTCCTCACTAGCACCTCTTCCGGTCGGTGGAACACTTCCTGAACAATAAGATATTCCGAGACATCAATCATTTTGCGTTGATTAATAAAAACTTTCTTTGAATCCAAGGATGACGAGTCCTATGAGAACTGTACTGATTTGTTGCCTGGGAGATGGTAAAAGTGTGCACAGGCTGATAGCGCATACTTTATTTAGCGCTGATAAGCAATTCCAACTAGTTGTGGTTAATAATTTTGGTGTTTATTGCCCTAGTGCCAAATCTATTGAGAAGACCTAACAATAGATGAAAGAAGTACTCGTTTCAACACAATGGAAAAGAATTTTTGGTCCATCACTTTAGCTAAATTGAAATTGTCTGTGATACTTAGACTTTTCCAAAATAGTTCAAAAACTTGAACGTTCTTCAGAGACAAGGAAGAGGATGATGATATTAGTGAGAACATTTTTGCTCGAGTCGTTTTTGCTTCGCGTAATCCATCTCCATTTCGTTTCTTCGTCAGTGAGGTAGATCCAATATTGTGTTCTTTTGACCTGTTTATGAATATAGAAAGGAATGAAAGGTGGAAGGTCTGTGCAGCGCAGTGTTAAGCTGTGTCATGCAATTATACACCAGATCGTTTAGTGCTTCAAGCCCGCCACTCAGACTGACAATATTTCTCATCTTCTTGGGTCAGAAATTTAGTACAAGTTTTCTTAAGAATGGAAACTTGACATGTGCATCACCAGGCTGCTACGTCACACTGTAGATAGTAAGTAGAGCCGAGATGAAGTCGAATACATACCGCCTTCTACTATTTTATCATCGCCAAAAGCTTCGAATATTCTCTATTCGACTGTTTTTTGAAATTTCGCCCAGAACAATATGATCTAATAATACATTTTGAGCCTATCATGGGGTCTGATATAGCACCTATAGTGTTAGACTTACGTTTTGGCTTTCATGCTGAACAACATCATTAGCGCATGCCTTTCGGTTCAATCGAGCCCTTACATATAAGGGAATCAGCGCCGAACATCTTACACTGCACACCTGATGGAATGTTCGCTTTCCATTGCAGTGACATCGAGAGACACGTGCTATTGATGAGGCTTGACATGGAAGCTGAAACGTAGGTCTAGTACTACAAGTGCCATATCAAACCTCATAAAAGGCGGAATACTATTAGCTTTATATTCTACCCAATCTTGTGAGAGGCATGAAAAGTCTTCCACAGAAACTTGTAAATCACACTGAATCGTTCTTTTTAGCACGATTGTATTATGTAGTTAAGCCTTAAAATTCATGAACCTTGTATTTTATTTTTATTTCATATTTATTTGCAAATTCAATAATAATTATCAGGCATATTGAAATTTGAGCGTGGTTTTGAGAAAACACCTAAAACGAAAGGCTTGATATTTCATTGATACCACCCAAGAGAAATCGAGTGCATAACACTGCCATTCGGTAATCTTTTTCGCTTAATGGCACGTGTAAATAGTACGTCTGCGTCGACTCTATATAAGGGGCTGAGTTCCCCCAAGAGGATTGGCTAAAGCGAAGGGCACTGTGCAACTGACGAGGCAGTCATGGCGGAAACACTCGTGTATTGATGCGCTATATAAATGTCGATAACAGACCACATGCATTTCTCAAAAACTAGTTATCAAGCATAAATTTTATTATATGATGTAGATTTGGTGCTGGCAGTCGAATGCTTGGGTGCTCAAGACACCCACAGCGTACTACAAGGTAAATAGATATTTACATAGATAAAATGCTCCAAGATAATTTTTACTTATTCCAGAATCCTAACGAAACCGTTCCAGAGGAATCAAGGTGAGTGATTTTGATGCCAGCAATATATTCAGAATTTACATTGTTTAGCAGGGCGCATTAGCAAAAGAGCGTAAGAAGCGATTGCCTAACGCATAAGTGAACACTTTACTTCTATAACTGGAACAGTATGATGGATTTTTTTCCACTTTGCTGTGTGTGATGAAACTGATCATAATTTTAAAAAGCAGAAGATCATCTGTGTGAGGCTGGAGATTGTCAAATAAAATCATACAAATTTTTCATTAGACATTGAAAACTTTTTTACAGTCTCAAGGACGACTCCGCAACATCATCTCGCATCGACTCTCGTAATGAATAGAACAGCGTGGTGGCTACAACTCCTTCAGAATCCGCGCCTGTTTTGCAAACCTCTGAAGTATTGCTTACGATAAATGACAGACCGTGCTATAATGTAACAAAAAAAAAAGCGTGCATATGAGACGGTTTTGGTAAAATCACAGAATTGTTGACGGCTCAAGGAAGTTATTTTCACAACTTCTTTGACTTTCTCAGAATCGCTTCCATATATATGCTTTACATGCTTTGTACACTTTACGTTAATACCAGAGCACCTATTGTGTTGACTGAAAAAGCACGCTAATTGTAACATACTCTGCTTCCTACGTCAGTAATTATGCAGTAATGATGCTATGTTGGCTAGCCGATCATGTTCAAAATATTGTACCTGATGAACTGTGCTTGTGAATAAATCTTTGATTCCACTTACTTTTGGAAATCCGAACACTGCATAAGAAGAATTTGTCTGTGGCATCTGCCAGTCGCGAAAGTTTACGAGCTTCTTGCTTAGGTTAGGAGTACTGCTTGAGGATTTTTTCGTCAACAACGCAAAGTCACTGAAGTGTAGTCGACTCATTCTTTTTTGGGATCTTGGGAGGCCAAGATTTTTTTGAAACAGTAGCGATTCATTTTTAAGATAAGAAACTTGTAAAAGCTTTCTTATAGATGGATTTGCGACGCAGCAGGTTGATAATATTTGAGCTAAACTGTCAGCGACTTGATCATTTTGGAATCGAAAATTTTGAAATTAACAAAAACAGGTTGCACTCCATCTAGCACGCAAGGTATTACAAATAATTAGCATCCAAATGCTTTATCTAGCAAGCACCCTGAATACTGTACTTCACCCTTAATCGAAGTCTGAGATCCAGACATACTTGCCTAGATGGTTCACGAAGTTCTCGATTTAGCTTCATCTACACGTATTTAAGACTAAAAAGAATCTTGCATCTCTACACCGGAGGGTCAAAAATGCGTACAGGAATAATTTATCACACCTTAAAAATTATTAAGAGAGCTTTCAGTCATGTCAAAATAACTGCTGCATAGCATTGAATCCCAGAAATTATATTGGATGACTCAAAACAAGCCAAGAAAATGCAACACTCAAATGTTCTAGAACATAATTTTTGCCACGTTTTCTCACGAGACAGTTTCATTGGCCTCTTACTTTGTTCCGAATCGTATCTTATTTCACAACGAAGTGGCCTTCCTTCTCCCTCTCTCCACCCCGTTCTCTTTTGAATCCATTTCGACACATACAATGCACAGTGAATCTAGATGCGTAAAAACTCAACAGGCTCTACAAAAAACTTTTATAGAGAGTTTCTGTTACAGTTCGAGTTTACGATGATCTTACAACATAGGCTGCATGATTAGCACTCTTTCCGTATTCTTCCCACCTATTAGTCATGAATTGCCGCACCATGTGAATCTGGCTCAGAATCCTCTCGAGAGGTGAATTCCATATGCAATGTGTGCGCACTTTAAGTCTTAGAAGGAATCAGGACAGCTTGAAACGACGAAAAGTAAGTAACAACTAGATGAAAATTCACCTGATGATGCTGACGCTGATTATCAAGCAGTAAGCATTGCGAAATGCGCTCAGTTGCAATGCGATGTTTCAACAAATTTCCCATACATGTGCAGCACGTCGACTATGTTCAACAATAACACGATTATTTCTTTCCATTTTTAAGGGTCTATTTGTTTTCATGCTCAAACACTTATACTCAGAAGCAAGTTCAAGTGTCAGCTCAACTTATCACACAGGGATGCCCGTTCACCTGTGAAAACGTAAACTGATAGAGTCATAAGTTTCCTACAGTTATTTCTTTCATCTACTTATATTCATTTAGAAACCTAAGTTCAAAGCGGAATGGTTGTTATCATTTACATATTGTATTTTTCAGTTGCATATAATTGTAAGACAATGAGCTATTTGTAAACTATTGTTGGAACCTCTGATCAAATCAGCATACATAAACTACATAACTCCCTGTGTGTGAGTCAACGGGATATTGCAAAACACGTTCTGCTTGAGCTTCTTTCTTCTTGGCTCTTATATCTCACAGATGGCCATGACCAAAATGCATATTGTTTCACTCAGCCGGGCAATATTTCTGAAGATATGGCAGAAGTACTTCTGAATTTGATTCTACGTTCCCTTCCCGTTAAAACTTATAAATGATGTCATTCCTTCCTTCATCTCTTACCTAGCTAACTGAACTCAAGCCTTTCAGTGAGCGAACCATTTATGACAATTTCTGAACACTTTGTAATATTGCTCCAGTGGGTTTCGAGTGTTCTGATGGTTGTGTAGATGATGCATACGATGACATTACTAAGTTGAGGAAAAAGTTTCCAACACCTTCACACAGTATCGGTTATTATAAATTTATGGGAATACCCCAGTAGTACCTCCGTGAAGAACTCTACTGCGAGCAGCTGAGATAAGTCTAGGATGCTTTGAAGAATAGGTACGTCATAATGATTCGTCGAAAGTGCGCGCTGTTTCAGCAAGATAGTGCCAGACCTCACACCGCAAACAAGACTAAGGAAAATGAATTGATGAAATGGAAAAAATTGGATCTTACCGCAGCCTGACTGCAAGGCAGATGCTGCGCCGTCTGATTATGATCTCATTTCCGCTCAATGATACATTTTCTGCAAGAAACGCCGCTTCGAGACATTCGATCGAGTTTGAAAGCTATGTCAGGAGTTTCACTGATTTATAACTCAAGTAATGGCGATTTTGAGAAGGTTCAAAAGCCCGCAGATAGCTGGCAGAAGGTCTTGGGAAATGATGATCTTTATTCTGAAAAGTAGTTAGTGTTGTTTTTGATTGAATTCATGCCTATACTTTGAATTTTTGAGCGAGTGTCAAAAAATTTCTTCCTTGATCTAGAATGCGCACTTCCTACTATGAGAGTTATGTAAGGTCAGTGCATTGGAATTGTCTACACGATCGGTTAAAAAACTTACTTTATGAGAACATGTACAAATAGCATGAAAGCATATGTTATTTTCAAAAAAAGCAAATATCCCTATAAGGTAAAGTACGATCTCTACTTGCTTTTGGCAAGGCGCAAGGGATGAAGTGCTCGGTATTAATTTCTCTTAGAGGATCAACGTATGCGCCCGACTTCGTCTGTCACCGTAGAGGTGATCAAATGCATATTAAACCCATGCAATGGCAAGCAACTGACCTACCAGTGTAGTGACTTTGTGTTTTCGTCTCCTTAGGGGGGTCCCTCAAAAGTGACTGAATCCATATTTTACCCTTACAATGGCTTGCGATGGACTAATAATGTATCGAGCCAGTGTTTCTATGCTCCTAGGCGGCTCTGTCTTCAATCCGTCAATCTCGCATTGATAGAGGGCTTGATTTTCCTAAAGCACATAATCGAAAAAGCGGTCTATCGTATTGGCATGTCAAGCTACACTAGCACCTGCGTGTATTTATCGATGATATATTTTAGTTAATCACATAGTATATCTTCGCATATCATATTTCTTTCTTCAATCAGATCGCTATTTTGCATCTTTTATCTGCAAACTTATTCGCTTGGGTTGCATGTGAGACCGAATGCTGCTAAATAAGTCTATTTAAATGAGTTTCTAATGAAAAAATTGTGGATTTCGTAGACAATCAGCTAAGGAAGACCAGGATGAAAAAAAATAATTCCTGGATTATAGTATGAATAGCACTGATGAACACCCCCCTCCCCCCCCCCCCCTAAAATTTGTCGTGTCTTTCTGAACAATCATGCGACTATGTACCTTCACATGAGTCAAACGATATGGAAGTAATGGTATTTTGTATATTCATATCGGGAGACGTCAGCAAATGTTAGTAGTAGATTTAGAAATTTTGATTTCAATTATTGAAATCTACAAAACTTTGCTTGGAAGGTATAAATTGTCATATTTTAGTAACGTGAAATTCTGATTTTTAGAGCTCAACCCTTAAGGGACGACGTGTACCAGCTGAGGTACACGATTGCTTCGAGGCCGTTCTCGCTGCATAAAAGTTTACTCCTAGACATTTTACAATCATTCCAAAGCTCAAATCTCCACAATTTCAATTATTTGTTTATGTTTAGAAAAAGACTTTTTATTAAGTTGCAGCAGCGGAGATAATATTATATTTAGCACTCAATTTTCTTCATTTGCCCGGCTAGGGCTTCGATATGGATCTTCACTGAAGTTTCTTCAGTCACTAGGTAGCCCAAATCTCGCAATTTCGATAATGCCACTGGATTTTTGTAAAGTTGTCATAGAACGCTGCAACAGCGAAAAGAAGATCACATTTCACTCCTAAAATGTTACCTCTCTGCCTGGACGTCATAGGTGCTTTATTGGTAATTTTAAATGAAGCTTATATGTCAGAGGTATCTTATCGTTACACAAAAAATGATATATCACTAATGAATCTTTTGCAAAGGCTTTTCAATAAAAGGAGTGATTACTTCTCGTAAAATATTTCATTTTTCAGCGGTAATACTACGCCTTTGTAAAAAAGTAAACAAGCTCTCAACCCCTACTGTGCATTTAAACCGCCTGTCTTGCAGTAACGTAGTTTGAGAGCAGATCTTCTAAACCTGAACACCTCTGACAGAGGTCCACGTGGTGGTAACTCTAATATGTATTTTGAGTAAGTGGAAGATGAACGGGTGAGCATTATTGCGTATGATACGGTGCTTCTCCTGCCAGCAAACATACGCAAAAAAACGTATTTTTAGGTCTTTTTAGACATTTTACTAATTATTCGATAGTTTAAATCTCGAAAAATTGGAGCGTTTATTCTATATTCTCAAAGGCTTTTATATTACGGTGTAGCAGTGAAAAGAGAATATTATTCAATACTCAGCCATCTTTCTCAAAAAATTCGGCAATCCTTCGATGACACAAATATCGGCAAATTTAAGAGTGTTTTTGGTCTTCCAAAAATCTTTTTCTTGTGCTGAAGCACTGATATTAAGATTGCATTTCACATGCGGCGCGTATGCCTTCCATCGGTATGTGGATGGATTTTGCAACAATGACATCAAGCCGGTGCCGTTCAATAACCAGTCGATAGCTAATATTTCGAGGATTTCAATGGTGTGCTTGTCTTTTGGAAAAAATCTGCTTGCGAACTGTAGCAACAAGAATAAAACTGTGCTGCACATCTGAGTATTTTTCGCTAGACCCGGCTTTTCTCTTAGGCTGCCACACCAGTTTGATAGCGTAAATCATAACAATTTCAAGGATATGCTTAGTTTGTGAGAAAGACTTCTCAGTGCGCCGTTACATCAAAGAGAATATTGGGTTTTTACACTTGGCGTGCACCACACGATCGACATGGCACCGAGTGCGAAACTCAACAATTTTTTTATCGGTAACAACGCACTAAAACGTCCTTCTCAAAAACCAAAAGATCGCTGAGATTCGTGCTATTGAATGGTTGTTGAAAGTCTTAATGAAAATCTCTGTCCAGCAAAAGATGCTTGAGTGTGAAAGAAAACTTCACCTCACCTTTACAGTATAATATAAAAACCATTTGGAAAGCAAAACTCACCCTCCAGATTCTCGATATTTAAGTTGTCGAATAATTACTTAAGCTTCAAGAAAAATTCAACAAGGAATGAAAAATGCCTGCTCCTGAATATGTGTGCGGATAGGTGAAAAGTAGCGAGAATGCTTTTCTGATGACATATTTCTGACCAATAGTTTGCACAATGCTGATGTTTAAGCTTTTTATCCAAACACGGTTGTCCCTTCCCGCTGAGAATTCTTCCACTATCCATAAGTACTCAGACTTTACTCACGTACGTCAACTCTGAATAATTGGAAATAAACGAATTGACATAAACCTAGTTGTAGTGAGAGTCTTCGATGGTCACGTATCGGATACAATCATTTTTGTTGTTAATAACTAGCTGTTTCTCAATTCTTATCCAATGACTCTTGGGGCTTGTACAAAACTAGGGAAGAGCAAAAGTAAAGATTTCTCTTTTGATTCTCTTTATACATTGCAACACAATTGGTTAAATGACGGATTCAGTACGATGGTGTAGTAAACAAGCGTTTTTCTCTACAGAAGGCACGCATAACTCAACCAGAAGCATATGAACGAATAGAAGAAATCTTGTCTTATCAAAGCAACACAAGAATTCCGAAAATTTTTACCAAGCGAAGAAAGAAACATCAATCAGACGACGAAAATCGCTCAATTTGCTCTGCGCCCATCGATTTCTATAATTCAACTTGCACTTTTGAAGACCATGTACCGCTATCACAGAGAGATCCTTGACCAATTAATAGAGGCGATATGGCGTGCTCCGAGTCAACGGATGGGTTATTGGGCATGGAGTTAAAGCAGCTGCCTGTCTACCTGAGACGCATGCAGATTTAAAATATAAACTCTCCTATCCCATAGCGCCAGTCTGACACACACCTTGTGTGCTCGGCTAGACATATTCAGTATGCGGGCATGATTGTGCTCTCGTTTATGCTGATGGCAGCTATACCTGATCCCGAAGGAGCCGCCGAAATGAGATTGTGATTTGTGCTAGTACGGAGAGACTGCCAAAACCTCAGGACTTTTCAGGTCGCTAAAATTTCAAATATCTGAGGTACCAATCTGCACCTCTACTTTCTCTTTACTTCTATCTGTGTTTTATATGTAGGACCAACTCGAACACCCTAGGAGGATGGAGTGCTATGCCGTCAGATATGTTAAGAGAGAGATACGCCATTCATTTCACACCGCCTGTGACACCAAGAAGCACCGTTTCTAAAAAAATGCGACAATTACAGAGTTGGTGACATAGGCACACTCGTAAAAGTTGGTTTGATTTCAGCATAGATTAATTCGATCAGCTAAAATCTCGAAATGATCGCTTACGCTTGGAGAGATATGGACTAAAATCGGCTAAATCAATCGCAGTGACAACAAGATATAACGAGAAAAAAAGTGGAGCTTGTTTCTGCTGCCTCAAATTTCTACACGGAATCGCACGATCGTCATCCTTAAGGAAGGTCTTTTTCATTTAGATAGGTGAAAAAACGGTTAATCTTGAAAACAAGACCTGACCTTTGACCCGATCTTTTCACCAACTTGCGACCATTCCCTAAAGATTTTTCTCATAAGTTTGCAGAACTTTGTTATTGATGCGTACTATGAACATTAACAGAAGAAATGATTTAAGCACTCAAAGATTTTCAATTGTATCAAGGCTGGAAAAAGCAAAAAATGAAACTAATTCATTTTCTTATCTTCACCCAGCTATCAAGTAATATGGATAGTGACATCTGCTTAGTTTATGTCACTGAATGAATTCTCGTATGGTTTAATTGTTCTACAGCGCTAGAGAGAAGCAGTTGTCTCTTAATGGACCCTAGCCATGGCGACAAATTTCACCATAGCGGTGAGTGTTCTAGGGGCTGGTCATCACTAATATCTTGCGATTGCTGTATTAGACTTCAAGCTTAGTAATTAGAAGTGAGGAGTCTAGATGTAAATACGTCCTGCAACGAATTTTATCCAAATCTTCTTTCACACATGCCTCTCTACGTCCTTTCATTGTCAATACAACCATAATTTTCTGTCTCAGTGATGTAGATAATAGTGATGAGGATACTTTTTTTATTAAGCGTACCCTGCTAGAAATGGCTTTTATCGAAACCTTCGAATTTAGCTATACTTCGGAAATGGTTTAGTAGTGAAAAGCTGCACAGCGACGTACCACTAGTTGGCCAGCAAGTATTAGAACAAAGTGCTTTCATTTCGCCCTAAGCTCATAAAATCTTGAACTTGGCTGAATACTTGGAAAGTCTGTCTTCAAGAATTGTGAGAACTGCCGCAAACAGAAATGTGATGGTTTAGCTGTTTTGTTCCCTGGAGTCCAAGGGTAAGCCTAGCCGGGGCTTCCTCAGGTCGCCACCACTTTACAGCAATCGCCGTTTCTTCTCCATGAGAGGAAGATTGTCACCATGCGTGTAGTATCTACGAAGACGGAGGCCATTCGTGGTGCGGCTTACTCTAAGATGGGCTTTCCGAGCGGAAACGTCGGATTTCTTCTCAGCTTGAGTAGCCTCTTGGAGGATTGAGCCTCCTGCTGTATTTCGCAGTACGAGATCCAGAATTATTCCCAATCACGATGGGATGGTAAATTACTTTGCAGGATTCTGGAACTAAATTGTCTAAAACCTAAGAAGGCATTGGCCAATAGACCTTCGCAATCGCTTTTTATGGCTTGTTCTACAACTGCAAGGATTTTACATTTATCAGCACCATAAAATTTATGACATTTTTCCTAAGCAACATATATGAGCACTTTCGAAGAGAATTTTCAATGTATAACTGCATCGCATGACTTGAATACATCTTTTGACAAACGATTGTTATAATGTTCAATAGGTTGCATCGCAATTGTTCCCACTGCCAAAAGCCTTATTAAAGTCTATTCACAATAATCGATCTTTTACTACTCTTAGAACCCTCTTAAGTGACGATAAGAATTGAATTCCATTGTAAAATAAATATTGTCCTTTGAGAGCGTCCCGCCTAGACAGCTATCGTGCAGCCTGTCAGGTGGTACACCAATGCGGCACGTTAAAGGTTGATTATAATTTTAAAGTGTGGTTATATACAAGTATAAAGTAGGATTCGGAGCAAGACACTAGAGGCAAAAGCTTTGTGATCCCAAAAAAATCTGTGCCCTAAGTGGTGCATGTCACACGTCGCCACAACTTGGAACCTTTTGATAAACCGTAGTCTGAGCCTTCATAATAGGCGAAATGCACCTGAAAAATAAATTGACAAAAGAAATCAAGATGTTCATGTCTCGACTGCGATAATCAACTTGAGGTTTTGAAATTTTGAAGATAATAAGAAAGAATAGATTTTAGGAACATTCTGCATTCTGCAGAACAATGAAATGCTTATTTTGAACAACGACACACTTTTTTATGTTCATGCAAATAAATGGCAACCTTGGTGTTTCGAGGTTTCTGAAAACCCATCAGTTACATTTTCACGACACACAGCTTTCTCAAAGGGTAAAATTCTGCAGATAAAGGCTTCACTAAATCAAAACATAGGAATTCTGAGAAGTGAAGCCTTTACGGTAGCATTTTTCGATGTTACTTGAAGTAGATGAGTGGAAAATTATGGCTTGTTTCGTTGGATATGAGATAGAGATGGTTGGTATTTTTTTCTCCAAAGCTATGAGAACTTAACTTAGTAGTTTAGAGGAAAAAAGTAGAGAAAGTGTCAAAACTGCTGAGGCACTGTTGAAAGGAGAAGCCGAACCTTTCATGGCATGTACGTAGCTTTCATTCGCCAACTATGAATATCTCCCTTTTTATGCCAGATAAATATTGTTACGAGCAGAATTCTCGTATTGTAGCGTCGGATACTGAAATGGAAACGGCACTTTCGGAGATTTCCATCTTTCCGGAATTTTCCCTACAACCCAGAGAGACCAGTGGGGTATTCGAGTGCACGTTTTTAATTCTTCGTCTTGTGTTTTGGCCAAATTTGAGCCTCCATTTCAGTCGATGTGAAGGCTGAAGCTTCTTGAGGATACTGAGGAAGGATTTATCAAAAACATTCACTTGTTTCGTAGACTTCTCGTAGAGTTTCCGCATGAATGGTTTATGAAATAAAATATGCTTCTCCCCTACTTTTCCATGTATCCGTGTATTTGTCTTAATAAAATTCTACTCTTAGTAGATAGATTCATCCTAAAATTATTCATAATGCACTAGAATTTTCTCTTATGAGCAACCTAAGCTTATCAAGTATAGCCTTCATCATGATCTTTTCCGTTAGACGGCACTAGATGAAAAACCGACCTCTTTCGCTCGATAAGAAATTTTTATAAGAATATTAGTAATTATTCGAAAGCTTAAGCCTCTGGCAAGAGCCATACATAACCGTTTCTCGAAAAGACCCTTTTATAAAAAGTTCAAGATAAAAGTATTTTCCACATCGGCCGCCAAATTCAACTATTACTTCGCTGAAAGCACGATAAGCACATGAACGTGTAGAGAAAGTCTTTAGGTATCAAAGCCAGACGTTTGATCTAGAATTTTTTAAAAGTGAAGAAACAATTTATAATCAAGTGACAAAAATTGCACTTCGCTTATGCGCCATCGATCTACGACCGCTCCGACCCTCTATTGTCTGCCGCACGAGCCCGCAGCCCATGACTTGGTCAAAGTACACTTGCTCGCTTATGCGAATCAATTTAATTTGCCCTGCTGCACTGAGCAGAAACGACCTCTCTAGATAGTAAGCACAGCATTGGAATCGCTGACTATCACGCTATCGAATGATTACTAATAGTCCAAAGAAAGAACTCTGTCTTGCAAGAAAAACACGTGTGTGAAACACGAATGTTTTTCTTTCGTTGAAGCGTTATTGAAAGACTTTCTCAAAAAACTGGGCATGTACGGCGTTAGGTAGAGATTTGAGCTTTCGAATGGTTGCTAATATCCTTGAAAAACTTCTCAAAATCGGTTTCTGATCACGTGCACTCTGACGGAGAAATGCTCCTGTTACAGCTGGTCACCAAAATAGAAATTAGAGCTCTTTTTTGGATTCGGATAATTAACGCTCACTGTGTGCGAAAGTCGCATAATCAAAAGCTCTCAATGTATTGATCGAGTGAATGCTAAAAAGTGAGCAGAGAACAGAGTCAGCGTTGGTCACTGTTAAAGAATCTTATGCACTCGACACCATCAGGACTAGTTAGCAGTCTCGGTCAAACGATCGTTACAGGTGTGATTATCATGTAGCGATAGTGGCAAGTACGACACTTACATAATTCTTTGTCTCTCCGCTGGCTCATTCAGCACATGGAGTTGTTTTCCTACACTTCTTATAGTCGGTCGTTCATTTATCCAAATCTAGCGTTGTGTCAGCCGACATTCCTAGGAGGGTATCTCTTTGATTATTTTTCACTTATTTTCTAATTTCTGGCGAGAAACCACCACTACTGAAGAGAGTATGGCCAATGGATGAGCGCAGAAATGCTTTTGCTTTCATGATTTGGTGCCATATGTAATGTGCAGCAACATTTTTTACGAGTAACTTACGTGTTATGAATTTCATTCGTGATAGCCTTGACGTTTTGTTTGGAATGATTGGAAATCAAAATCACAAAGTGATAACTGTAAAGTTTCGTACACAACTTATACATCTCCACTAAATGGTGACAGCAGTATGCTTGCATAGTGGGGCACTGATTTTTCTTCACAAAAAAGAGTTGCGCAAGCACCAAACATATGGAACAGTCCATAGAAGAATACGGAGCATACAAACGATGAGAGAAGAGCAGAAATTTGAATTTCAGATCTACTTTCAAATGTGAAATAGGAAAGACTAATATGTAGAAGGACATTAACCCCTATGTGTACGATGTGTAGCATCTGAGGTACACATTTGTTTGAAAGCATTTCTCTCTGCATAAAAGCTTTCTCTCAGATATTTGGCAATCATTGGAAAGTTCAAATCTTTGCTATTTCAACGATATGTTTAAGTTC
The DNA here is from genome assembly GCA_019055375.1 of Parelaphostrongylus tenuis. NCBI lineage: Eukaryota > Metazoa > Nematoda > Chromadorea > Rhabditida > Metastrongylidae > Parelaphostrongylus > Parelaphostrongylus tenuis. Next base: position 63,589 of record JAHQIW010001544.1, read on the forward strand.
TACAGAAGCCTTTTCATTACGACGCAACAGTGAGAAAACATTGTGCTTCGTACTCAATTTTCTTCATTTGCTTGGCTGGGGCTTCGATATAGCTCTTCACTAAAGTCACGTTAGTTAATAGATATCTCAAATTTCGAGGATTATGATAGCGTTAATGGTTTTTGAAAGCTTACTATAGAACGCTGTAAGAGTGAAAAGAAGATTACATTTCACGCCTGAATGCTACCCTGCCGCTTAGACGTCATAGATGGTTTATTGGTAATTACAGGTGAAGTTCATGAGTCAGAGGTGTCTTGTGGTTACATGAAGAATGGACTATCACTAGTGAACCTTCTACAAAGGTTCTTGATATAAAGAGTGATTTTTTTCTCTTAAAATCCTTCATTATTCAGCGGTAATACCACGTCGTTGTAAAAAATAAACAAACTTTCAACCGCTATTGTGCATTTGAATCGCCTGTCTTGCAAGAACATAGCTTGAAAGCACATCTTTTTCAACCAAACATTTTTAATAGAGGTCTATATGGAGGTATTTTTAATATGTAGCCCGAGTAAGTTTAGGAAGAACGCTCGTTCATCAATGCGTGTGATACGGTACTTCCCATATCAGCACCTATGTTCAAAAGAAGTCGTTTTCGCTCTTCCTAGACATTTCAGTAGTTACTCGATAGCTTAAATCTCGAGAAATCGAAAGGTTTACTGCATTTTTAAGGTGACAGCATTACAATGTGAAAGGGAAAAGAATATGTTATTTAACACTTGAGCATCTCTCGATGAGCGAAAATTTTACTCAAAAAATCCAGCAGATAATCGATAAAACAAATCGCGGCAAATTTAAGTGTTCTTGGTCTTCCAACAAATTTCCTTATTGCGCCGCAACACTGAAATTAAGACTGCATTCCACATGCGGTGCGTATGCATTCCACGTTTATGTCCATGTATCTTGCAACATTGACATCAAGCCGTCGCCGTTCTATAACCAGTTGATTACTCAAATATCGAGGATTTGAATTATGTGCTTGCCTTTGTCAAAAATTCTCTTTCCGAGCTGTAACAACAAGATAAAACTGTGTTGTGCATCTGAGTATTTTTTGCTAGACACGCCTTTTCTCTTAGGCTTTCACAACCATTCGATAGCGCAAATCTCAAAAATTTTAAAGATATGCCTAGTTCTGAGGAGACTTCTTAGTTCGCCGTTACAGCTAAACGAATATTGAGTTATACATTCGGGGCAGGACGCCACGTGTAAAATGCGCTGCGCGATCGGCACTGCGCCGAGTGCGAAACTCAATAATCTTTTAGCTCTAAGAGCACATTGAAGCGTCCTTCCCGAAAGCGAAGCTTCTCATTATGATCGTTGAGATTTGTGCTATCGAGCGGCTACTGGGAGGCTAAATGAAAGCCTCCGTCTAACGAAAGATGCTTGAGTGTGAAAGAAAATTGGTACTTATATGTTAAGCGGCGACAAATTTTAAGCCGATCTTATTCGCTGAATTGGAATTTTCATAAGAGTGTTTGTAGTCATTAGAAAGCTTAAATCTTTGCCTACAATTATACGTTGTCAATTCTTCAAAACATTGTTTTGTAACACTGTAGCATCCAGAAAAAATTCTATTCCTCATCCGCATTTCGCCTACATTTTTACCACTAGTGCAAATCGCTAGAAGCACGAAAGGCATGTCAGAGCGTAGAAAGTTTTCCGTTGTGACAAAATCGCATGTTTTTGTTTAAGGTTTCTGTCGATGCTATAAAAAATCCTCAATAAAATAACAATAGTTTCTGTTGTTTTAACGCATAGTACGGTGAATCACTGTCGAGTTACTCGGTAGATCAGGCGATTGCCTTTCTAACAACTCGTGCTGTTGCTTGCCTTCATATTTTAGTTAGCTATGAACCTTTGCGGCGACATTGCTTACCGGGCAACTCACGAAGCGGGGGAACGGAGCCAGGGCGGAACGACTGAACGTGTTTGAAATATGGTTCTTCAATTTCGGACTTTTCATAACATTGGCAGAAACTTCAGACAAAGACGTGCATTCTGATGCTAGCGAAAACTGTCTACTCGCTGATATGCTTTTCTCGCTTCCAACGATTTACATGCGTGGTAAAAATGGAGGCGAATGGCGAATGAGAAACGAAATCTTATTGTGGATGCTAAAGGGAAAAAGGATGATTTGAAAAACTGGTAGAGCATAGTTTCAGCCAGAGATTTGAGCTTTCTAATTATTACTAACACTTCTGTAAAAAGATTCTGACTAGCGAATGAGATCGACTCAAGAAATTGTCTCCGTCTAACATATGAGTACTGAAAATTTTACTTCACCTTTGCAGCATAATACCAAAACCTCTTGTAAATTAGAACACACCGTTCATTTTCTCGGTAATCAGACTGCCCATTATTGAAACCTCGAAAAGGAATAAAAAATACTTTTCTTTAAATATGGGTGCGCATGGGGGAAAAGTGCCGAAAATAATTCTCTGGAGACACATATTTCTGACCAATAGTTTGCTGATGCCGATGTTCTGAGTCGTTTATTCAAACACTATCTTCCCTTCCGACTTAGAATTTTTACACTATTTATGAGTACTCAGCCTTTTCTCGCTTACCTCAACTGCGAATAATTGGAAATAAACGAATGATTGATATCAACGTAGTTATAGTGAGAGTTTCCGATGAGCAGGTATCGAAAACAACTCGCATAATAATCTTTGTTGAATTACTAGCTGTTCTCAAAGTTTTGTTTGCTGTAACTACTTTTTAGTTTTGTATAAAACTAAGGAAGAGCAGAACTAAAGATTTATCCCCTTTGTAAAACGCAACACACTCGATTGAATGCCAAATTCAGTACGATTGCGTGGTGAAGCAGCGTTTTTTCGCTATAGAAGACATGTATAATTAAACCAAAAGTATATGAGCGAGTAGAGAATGTTTTAGTCTATCAAAGTAATGCAAGAGAGCCGAATATTTTTGCCAAACGAAGAACAAAACCTCAAGCAAACAACGAAAATCGCGCAATTCACTTTGCGCGCATTGATTATTGTAGTCGTCCTTTAGGGGGTTAATATATTTCTAACCATGCATTGCTTCGGGACTCATACTTCGAGCTCGAAAAGGAATGGACAAGTAGATGTTTTTCGAGCATAACGACGCGATTGTTTTCCGATGTATTATACAGCTGCAACTCCTTCGCTGAGTACTTTGAGAACCCAAACTTATTCCTCAAGAATGAAGTTATATAAACATTGCAAATAAAATAAATGCAATAAAGCAGGGTCTCTTTCATGCATAAATAAAGTTCTGAACTCTTGAAATAGTCGGCTTGTCAAGGACTTATCTCCAATTATCAAGAAGTCGACTACGTCGCGATAGGGTTAGCATCCAGTTGTAAAGGAACTTCGTTCACATCAAGTTGCTTACAGTCGGAGAGCATGCGACTGGTATGCATCTATGGACACAACAATGTAGACCAGGACACACTGCACTTCACACGAAGTATTTCAGAGAAGTCTGTTATACAATAAGTCATCAAAATGTATTACAGCTTATTCCCATACTTCTTTTTGTGGACGATTCATCAACAAAAAATTCTCCTCATGTGAAAGTTATTGAAAAGGGCTAATATAATATAAGCTGGCCGCTGCTGAGATTATGAATATCTATAAAGTTGCCGTTCTTCCCCGCTGTGAGTCTTCTCCGTTGTTGTTGCACAAGTCGAATTGTCAGCCGCTCACGTGAAGAACCTCAATTGGCACTTATATACAGGATGGCTGTTAAGAATAAGCACTTTTGGTAGTGTTTTATTTTACCGGGCGAGCCATTCTAAAGTAGTCCTTTGTCTAATATCAAGCTCATATCAGTAGATGTATAATGAACAGATGCTTCGGCGTCTTCGTTTTTTTCAGAGCCGACGATTCGGAAGAATTGTTCACAGTCGTTTGTCCTCGCTTAAGGTTTCACTTGAGTCATCAACAAAGAACACAATAACGTCAAGAAATTAAGTACTTATCAACCTCATTTAATGTCTTAAACATAAAAGAAAGCTGAAAGAGAAAATATATTGAAATCATACTAACATAGAGAATTTCATACTGTATTTTAAATATAGAATAATACTATTTATGAGACAGTATGCCGAACTTCTGGTAAGAAGACCACCGACATTATGGACATTCTTTTCGAAAGCTCAGTTGCAAAAGCATAACTCTCAAATTGACGGCATGATGAGGGAAATCTGATTCACCACTCTTGCTTGCAAAATGAGGAAATTACTGGCCACCACTGTGCTCAAACGACGATTAACAAAAAGATGGCTGATTCAGATGTTTGGATCTGTTTAGGTTTCATAGATGTCAAGCGGAATGATTACTTGACTACAAAATTCCGATTCGTGTGAAGTATATACATCAAGCAGAGGACCACCTTATCCTATCCAGCATAGAGGCGAAAGATAAGCTTTACATGACAGCCGATCCTTCAATGAACTTGATCGTTCGACAATTTCTAACATCACCATGCCAAGGTGTATGAAAGTATAAAGCATGACATTTCTCAAAGATCAAAAACTGCTGTCCAAAATAGTGAAGTTGTATCTTCAGCGTCGAAAATATTATTTTCGTCGAAATGATGCTTTTTTGAACCGCTATTGGAAGTACTAATATTGTTCATTAACAATCTAAACGTTTTACTTTAAGTGCGCATGTGGCGCAGTGGTTCGAGATGCTCTGCGGCCCACACACGGCCGATCAATCGATCGCCGATGGCTCAGTCCCGCGCTCAAGGCTCACCTCCATCTCGCCGGGTCCGGGATTTGGTACCAGGCTTGTCCACGAAGATAAGAGTAATGACTTGATACATTAATAGGCCACTGTGAGTCATTGTAAAGACGAGTCATGCATTAAACTACCTCAAACGATGCTAGATAAAGACGAATGTATGGCGCGTTCCTCAGAGATTTATCCGCCAAGAGCTTTATCCTTTTGTCCTCTATGTTTGTTACTTTAGGAAAAGAAATTGTGAGCAACGTGAAAGAAGTGTAGACATAATTGAAAGTCGTAAATGAAATCATTTTAAACAGTGTCGAAAATTTCAAAATATAGCAGTAATGTAATAGGGAATTCAAGAGAATTCAGGCACAATAATAACGGCCTCTCCTTACATGCCGTACTTTTCTTAGCACTTCAATAATATTTACCAAAATCGATTCTCTATCAACCTCTGCATTCTTCAGTAATTCGCGATATTTCTCTGTAAGCCAAATACGAAGTAAGCATGACAGAACCTGTTAGACAAGCTAACGTCCTAGTGGTTCCGCCTTTGTCGGAGTGTGGAAATTCAGTCAAACTCATCCATCACCTCAGCAGAAAAAAAGTGCCAAATTTAGATTTCAATCTCATAAAACGCATGACAACTTTCTAGCATATCAAGCGCTTTTACGAGTCCTTTACTAAATTATTCAGATGCATACCAACCGTGCCAGGGATCACATACTGCGACTGCGCCTCCAACATTCTGTGCCATTGAAGACTCATAAAAAACAGCAGTATGTTGGAAAGTTGTTTTGCGCTTGATGCGATTGGAATCTAGGTTTTATGACTTTTCCGTTAAAGTAATGGATGTGTATGGCTGATTGGGTTGTAGGCAACCTGATTTTTCCGTGCTCCGAAAGAGGCGAAACCGCCGAAACGTTAGTTCATTGATTAAATCGTAATAGGTAGAAATTCTTTCATTTAACCGCCTTTGGCGGCGGTATGATGTTACACATATACCCAATGATGTAGAGTGATATGTAAAACTTTCGCGTCAGGCAGAACTTAAATAAACTCAATATAGTATTGTAACAAACTCGCAATTCGCTTACAAAGAGACATTGCACAAATAGTCTGTTTGCTGCCTTCAAATGGTTACCAGTAGAGTTGGTCAGATTCGTGTAGAATACTGAATCTTGAGAAAAGGGGAGAGGTTTGCGGTTTCATTACTATTATTCGTTCGAAGTAGCAGTGATTCCTGGATACGTTGACGATCATCCAACCTAAAAATCCTTAACGATGCGACATATTATCCACTTTTGATGTTGATTATTATAATGTTTTCATTTTGAGCCAAAGAATCTGATCTTTGAGGAATAATGTATCACTAACAGCAGACTTCACATCATAGTTTGAAATCTAGTATCCACCATTGCTGTAGATATATTCCATGGTGTTCTTATTCTAATTTTGAAGTTCCAATCTCCATTCCATTCGACAACAACTCTTCAAAAATGCAAAAGAAATCGCGCAGTGTGTTCACCTGTCCACGATACTACCGCAGCAAATCTATGTAATACTGGGTAAGGTGTAACTCGTCGAAGACAACAGCTGAGTACTTGACTTAGACGAAAATGCACTAGAACAAATAACGACGGAGAGTGTGTTTTTTCACGAAAAAAAAAGCGTCTCAGGAAGTATACATGATGGAACAGCATAAGATAAGAAACAGCCGGCCGATAAAAACGATGGAATGGATTCCTAGAGAACAAAAGCAACCACGAGAAATATTATAGGAACGTGGTACGATGTGTTTGTTGCACAAATGAACTAACAATAATAACAGCTTCAACTTTATATTATCGAATTGCTGCCGAAGCCAAGGACAAACGCGACCACCTTTCTTGAATGACTGATTGATTTTAAGAAATCGAAACGAGTGGAAGAGGTGCTGCAATCATCACGGCTTGTGACGAAAAGTTGTAAAAATTAATAGCTCTAGTCTACTAATTTCCTTCAGTCTTAGACACTTCCAATTTTGGAAAGGATTCTTACAGGGTTACATTATACTTAAAATATAAGTTAGCTGCGAGTATAGGAGTTTAGAAATATTATGAAATCTCATCGATAAAAAGAAGAGATTCACGAAGCTTGCAGAGAATAAAAATATTGATCTCCTCAATTTCTTCTCCTCTAAGTAATCATTTTTACATGGAAGTATGAATTCTTCTTCACTCCACTATTATGACATCAATTTGTAACCTTTTATGTTCTAGGAAAAGGATCGATACGTTTATTATCATCTTACTTCCGATGTCCCAAACGGCTTCTTTTTCTAATCTTTTTCTTGTTGTTTGAACTGGCTTATTTCTACTATCTAAATCTCAACACACAGGCGGAACATATGTCATTTCAAAAAAACTTCTCGGTGACAAATCTCTCCAACCGCTTGGCATGAACCTGTTAAAAATGGTTTACTAGCAACGCTTCGATCGCAATTCATCACCGTTGAAAAAACCGTCCTCACTGAAAATTTTTATTCTTCAACGATAGGAACTTAACATTGCGCTATAACTCTCGCGGTATTGATTAATGATATTCACGAATTGTTTCAGCCTATGTGTTAGCAGTAAACGTTATGTCACTAAGCAGTATTGAAATGACATTTACTCAATGTCGACAAACTCGCGCCTGTTTATAGAACCCTCACTGGCCTTCTTCTTGATAAGCTGTTCTGAGGTTAGTAATAGTATTTATTGAATAGTAGTAATGAAGTAAAATACAGAGTATATTAGTGTAGTAGGCTAACGTTTCAACGAATCTTGCCTTCCCTAGACCTGGAAAGATCGAACTGATTTGCAATCCACTCAATCAAACATCTCCATAACCTCAGCAGAAAACGTCAGGCGCAAATTTTGAACAGCATGGTATGCCTCATTCTAAAGCATTACCGTTTAGATGCTTTAGGCATTTCAATCATTCAATTAAGTAATACTAAAACTCTTTGCGATCGATCTCCAATATTCAATTGAAAATTTAAAGGCGTCTAAAGGTGGCCGCTTGAAAATGAAGCTTTTTACTATGCGACACAAAATTTACTTCTGACGCTTTCTGGTGGAGTTATGAAGGTGTTTGATTGAGTGGATTGCAAATAAGTTTGACCTATTCGAAACGTTAGCCACTATATTGTATTAGGTCATTGTAATACTGCATTACTACTATTCAATACACACTATTACAACCACGTCGGAAAAGCTTATTAAGAAAAAGCCACTGATTTATTCTAGCTAAGTCGAGGTTAATAGATAATCGATTATGGAAGAAAACTCGTTGGTCTATTTCAAAGAACACAAAATCGTTTGATTTGTTGAAAAATTATAGTATTCATTGTTTACTTACCAAATTTTTTCAAACAATAAGACATAATGAAAAGAATGCTAAGATACAAGTAAAACTCAGATCTTCTGCCAATCTGAACCTTATATGATCCTCGAACCAGCAATTACGTTTTCCACGGCTCTCGTGTTGTCCACTGCACCAGCAATGGTTTAGATTGTAGCTTGACTAAATCAATTGCCAAATTGTAATCCCGACACCAGTCCCGTTGAAGGGTGTTTGCTGATAGCAAGGACAGGGTTAAAAATGTCTTAGATGAAGGAGAGCGAGTGCCTCGATAATATAGCGGTGGTTTGAGTCCCTTACACAGAAAGACAGCTTTCAAGTGTGCTTATATCTCAGTATTTATGTGGTTGTATTTCACACCGTAGGCTACTGTGAAGATGAACAGGCAGTGAAAAAAATTCAGAACATTATACAATGATTTACTACGCAGTTGTGCCAGAATCATTGCATTCATATCAATACATCTGAGGCTGAGAGCTAAATGACCGCGTTTTTTTTTTTGGAGATCTAAAAAATCAAGCGAATTTAACGATTTCAAAACTAGGGCGACTCGTAAAAATTCTTGCAGAAATCCAATAGATGTGAAATTTTGATGTTTTGTGATTTTGCTCTTTCAGTGGCTTTAGATTTGTATTCTATTCCTATAGAACGAAATTGATGCATGAAATCAGTATATTGTGAAATAGAAACTCACGAGTTCTCATAACAGCTGTGCATTAGATTAGTCAATCCACTTTACATATGATTTTTTGTCTTAATCAATAGCCCTTGCTGATTCCAGCCAATATTGTTAGAGTGTTCAATGCGACTCCAAGAATTGACGTATCGGTCGGTGTTCATCGGAATGCGGTGATCAGATTCTCATAGGGTATACACGACGATGACTGAAACTATCGTCGTTCTTGACGTCAGTCGATAGCGTCGACTAATGTTGAGTAATATGCAAAACTTGGAAACCAGACGAGAATTGAACCCGTATTCCACTCTTTCCGAAAGGCGCGTGTTAACCAATTGCGCTATCGACGCTGCTGTTCTGCTATCACTCTTCCGTGACACAAGGCATCGATCCGTCGGCAGTCGACCGTCAACGGTTTGACCTAACAAGTTCTGATCATTTTTGTTTCAACGCTTCTAGCGTTGCTATAGTGATTCTAATATGTATTTATTCAATAATGTTGAGTGTGTGCAGAAGAACATCAGACAGGAATCGAACCCGCATTTCACCCTTTCAGGCGGGCGATCAATCGATAGTAGCTTGACAGGAACACTCCGTTCGACGACACCCGTGACATCATACATGATGGCCGGCCGGTGAGGGGACAGGCAGACATGGTGGCGGCGGCGGCGGTGAGTCGCCAGGTAGGGCCGGCGGGCGGACGGGCGACTCGAGAACGCCATTGTCGCAGGGGTGGTCGTCGTCGTCGGGACGGTCGCCGCGGCACTCGGTAGCGAGTCGTTCGCCTCGTTCGCGCTCTCTCCGCGGCGCGCTGCGGCACTCAATCGCGAGTCGGCCGCTTCGTTCGCGCCCTCTCCGCGGCGCGCCGCGGCACTCGGTCGCGAAGTGACCGTCTCGTTCGCGTCCTCTCCGCGGCGCGCCGCGGCACTCGATCGCGAGTCGGTCGCTAGTCGTTCGCCTCGTTCGCGGCGTCTCGTCTGTGCGCCGTGGCACGATCGCGAGTCGGCCGCTTCGTTCGCGTCCGGTGGTCTGTGCGCCGTCTCGACGGGCCGCCGACTCTTCGCCCTCCGCCCTCCTCGCCCTCGCCGGCGCCCCGCATCGATCCTCGTCGGCGCCGCCGCCACTGCCGCCGCCGCCACCGCCGCCGTAGCAGCAGCATTCACGGTGTGTGCCCTCACGCGACACACGTCGGTTGCTCTCACGCTTATTCTTCTTCGCACCCTGCCTGCCTCCTCTCTAGGCCATCCCCACGAACACCACCTCCTCCACCACCAGCACCGTCATCACAGACGACAACGACGACAGGCTATCGTTCGGGCGACGACCAGCGACAAGGACGACGACGACAATCAACCACCACCACAACGAACAACGCACAACACCACCCCCCACACACTGGCGGTCATCAAATTCATAGTATGCTTATGAAAATCCTCATCTGCGATTGCGATTTCATGGGCCAAAACCACAGGTAATTTCATTCAGAGCCACATTTCTAAACCTGTACTATGATCGTGTCCACTCAGAAGGCTTAGGCCTAAGCTTAGGCTTAGGCTTAGGCTTAGGCTTAGGCTTAGGCTTAGGCTTAGGCTTAGGCTTAGCTTAGGCTTAGGCTTAGGCTTAGGCTTGAGGTTCTCCAAGTGGCTCTAGTTGAAGCTCAAAATATGTTACTAGTGGTGCCAATGGGAAAATTCCGTTTCATTCTCATTACATCTACAGGATTTCCCCTGTATTGTCTCATTATCGTCGTTTCTATTATGACAAATTATTCCGTAAGAGAATTTCATTCATTACATTGACTGCTTCGGCGGACATAATATGCTTTTCAATGCGTTTCGCCTCTTCATCGTTACCTACTAGTTATCAGAAATATTGATGAGATTTTCAAAAAATGTACTCCAATAACAAACCATATTTTCGCTGCACATTGACGTCGTAGAGTCCAAAAAAACCAAGTACCACCATTCACTGGTGTCAATTGGCCGAATGCGGAAATTTCAGTCATCCATGCAGCAACAACACCCACACGCACGTGAAATCGTGTAACTATGTCTATGTCGATTTCCCAATAAATCATTCAAGAACTTTTTTAGAACTTAACCTAAATATTTTTCGATTATCTGATCAAACAAGACCCGATGTGCTATCAATTCTGCTACTCTAACCTCATATAGAGTGGGAGAAAGAGGGCTCTCAATGAACGCTTTAGATTTTTCGCGCAAAATTAGCCATGCTTGTAACGAACAATAAATTATCCTTTGCGACATCACATTATATGGATGATTATTATGGAAAATCGATGATTTCCAATTACATTAGAAGATGAAATCTGTCTATCATTCTTTGTTCAGGTATTCCTGTTTAATGTGATGTTTTCTTTTTCTAGCAACGTTTCATATCTCTGTTGCAGTTCCACGGTGGGAACTGAGAAGAAGCCTTCATCTAACAACACTGACAATTTAGATAAGTGAGTTTTCCTTTTTTTCATTAATATGATTGATTGCCATGTGATAAGAGAGGTACTGTAGCACCGTGTCTGTGGGTGGCTAACCAATCACATGCGTTAAGGAGTTAAGTATTTGTAGTTGAGGCTTAGGAATAAGAGTGAGATGGGTGAAAAACAAAATCGGTGATTGTGATGGAGGTTAGGACAGGAAATGTATTGTTATACATCTACATAAGAGAGTAATGTAGGTTCATTCAACTCTTCTAAATAGCTTAATTAAGAAATCGTCTTAAGATATGTAAGTCAATGAAATGTCTAGATGGATTACGTTCTTCAAGGAAACCATTTTTGATCTGATGTGACATCAATCTGCAAAATCAGTTTTATTTTTTCTTTCTAAGAAGTTTTCTACGACATTAAGGGCTCATCACTTGAAATGTTCGCTCACAGTGCTGAAAGAGAGAATAGAAATTTTCATTTCCGGCTTTAGTTCTGGGTTTGGTTAGCGTCTTAGGCAATCATTAAGATTTCCTTAATGCCATAGCAGGTATATTTGCGTTCTCATAAAGTGCTTTCATTACTTTCTTGTTGATGATAATCATTGTGGTTATTTGTAAGTGCGAAAATTCACTCAACACTTGCACTTTCTCCTCGTTACGCATGTTATTGGTTTGTCACACACACACACACTCACACACACACACACGCATACACACGTATAGAGGGATTAAAGTGAATTTCCATTGAGCAATAATTGTCATTCAATTTTACCCCGATTTCAGACCAACATATGAAGTCGTCTATGCATGGTCACAATCATTCGAGAATCTTATGAAAAATAAACGTAAGTTTCATTATTCGTGCATTATTTACGCTACAATCGGTATAGGGGTATCATGTCTTGCCCTATTAGCCAATCAGAGCTCTTTTTATTGATGTTTTTTGCATTTAGTGGGCCAAAAGTATTTCGCCGAATTTCTCAAAGGTGAATATTCTGACGAGAATATCCTTTTCTGGCAAGCATGTGAGGAGCTTAAGCGAGAAAAGAACGCCGAGAAAATTGAAGAAAAGGTGAGTACACCTTAGGTTTTCCAGCTTTTTTTTTTCTCGGTGAATCTATGATTTTATGTTTTTATCATTGGGCCAATGGGTTTTATAACTGTCTAAGTGCAGTGGATCACACAACAGGACTAGTGAGCATTTGATAAACCCTGAACGATAACATCAAAATGATACTATAATTGCTAGAGTGTAGTGATGACATTTGGCCACAGACGATTTTTATAGTTGTTTCATGTTTATCGGAAATGAAATGATGAAATCTTCAGAACTTTCGCGTGCGTTTCTAAGTCAAACTCGAAAAAGAGCACCTGATCTCGTTTACCTCGTTTTCTGTTTATGAATAAAATTAGCCAAGTAAAGTAAACGAATTTTGGAAATAACGCAATCTTATCAATCTCACAATTAGAGTCTTTTCGCGTTTTTTTTTTAAATTTTTTGCAATAAACTATTGAAATGCTGCGGTTACGTCAGTGCCGTATGAATTTACTGGCTTAGTATTAATATAATACAGTTTGCTTGGTCAATTGGTAATTCGCTTATCCTTATTTTATTAATATGGTTGCTGTCTTGTTGGAAATGTCGACAGATTTTCTGCAAAATTTTAGGCACGTATTATCTACGAAGATTTCATATCAATACTTTCACCCAAAGAAGTCTCATTGGATTCGAGAGTTCGTGAAATTGTGAACACCAATATGTCACGACCGTCTTCGGCGACATTCGATGAGGCACAAAATCAGATTTACACTCTCATGCAGAGGGATTCGTATCCAAGGTAAGAAGGTCGTCAGTAGCTGATTTTACTGGAATTCTGTCAGTTTTTCTTTGACGGTGGCGTGCCACATCAATACACTACAAATATGCATACATTGTAAAGTATTACTTTCGTTTTTCCCAATCTAGAACTTCACAAGAGTAACAGTTTTGCCATGCATAACGACCAGATCATTTAGGAATATGTTCTCCTACAATGTTGAGCATCTCGTTATTTAGTGAATCTTACGAAAAGATAAACGTAAATAGAGTCAAAAAAATTATGATAACTTCAATTTCTACAATTTATTAAGTTTTCTGTTGAAATATCGTTGGGTTAGCTACATCGAGTGTTCCTGGGATACGTCCCTTATGGTTATTTACTATTTTGTGGTTCTGTTTCAATTCTCTCATAGGGTTGACGTTTTATTCCTGTTTTAATAACGAGAGAAGAACACCACTAAATAAGACGCTACTAATTACATGTCATTAAAAGTGAATTAAAGAAGAATTTATGTTTTCATGGGAAATGACAGAATGCATTAATTAGCAGCGATGAGCTAAGTTTTTTCACTACTTCGTGTGTTTCCGTGGGGTTACTTTTGCGGCCAGAAGTACTTTGAGCTACAGTTCGGTTCTCAACAATTTCTCTTTGTATTTGTACTTAGCAGCTGGAAATTGACTACAATTTATCGCTAACAACGCGACGCTGTTACTAGGTAGCAATTTAAGAATACAAATTCAATTTCTATGCTGACGTCGTTAATTCAGTAACATTTCTCACTATACGAAACACGGGAGACGGTGGTGATAAGGAAGTGAATTCAAATTCGAGGTTAATCGACTTTTCATGGAGATAATGAGGAAAGCGTAATGTAAAATGAAAAGAAAGGCTACTGGTTACTTACAATCAAATCCACCTATAAAACATCAAGTCTCGATTAAGCAGTACTTCAAGATCTGCTGATTAAATTCATGCCTTTCTAGGGAACTCGTTCCCTTCTGATCATCAAATTCAACCATCAATAAGACGAGTTGACTTCCATTCTCTCCTCCATTTCCGTTTGTTCTCCATTTTCGCCATACCTTTTCGATATATTAAATATTTCTTAAAGGTGTCATACGTACACTGTAGTTCACTGCAGTAAGGTAACTTCGTTCTTAGTTTTTTGGAACTATTTTTGAGCCTTTCAAGTCTTCTTTGAGTCCTTTGGCCACTTTCTTAACGTAAGAAAATACCATGATTTTAAAAAAGTAGTTTGCCGACCTTTTATTGATTATTTTTTGTTAAATAAAAGTTAACATGAGTGTGACTTCATGATTGGGCTATCGATTGTGTACCGCATGTTTCAATAGAACTGTTCCTTAAGTCACTAGAGTGTCATCGATAAAAAGACAATGGATACTTCTGTTCATCCATTAACTTGGTTTGTCATTAGTTTGAGTGAACAGCGACAAATAGAGCTGCCAATAAAGTATTATCGCCAGGTGGATGTAGTCGCAGAGATTCGAAGAGAAGCCTATTTATTTCTCAGCAGGGAAAGTGTCGTTAAAAACTTTCATACCTGGTAATCGTTCGTGGAATGTTTATTGGTTCTCTGCTCTGAACTCTTGTTTTCAGATTCCTGTCGTCACAGTTGTACAAAAACATAATAGGAAATCACGGAACACTAGAGGAAGTTTGAAGAGAATATACGCACATAAAGACATTGAACGGGATCATTTTATTCAAAAGTTGCACTGCATGTCGGTCAATCATTTTTTTTATACTTTTTTCTATACTGTACATACATTGCAAATGTTAACATATCAATCTTAAATTAATCAGTCGCAAGCACAGTTTATTTTCTTCATTATTGTTTTCTCAGTGGTGTTTTCCGGTTTGTTCAAGTTGGAAATACAATTCCCATTTTACTTGTGATGATTGTGTAAGGTTTTTAATTTATGTTATACTTTCGAGGGTGTATTAAGTTACAGGCGACAAGCATATATATATATATATGTATATATATATGTATATGTATATATATATGTATATGTATATATATATATATATATATATATATATATATATATATATATATATATATATATAGTCCCATGCTACAGATCTCTACACACCAGCTTTGTTTCTTTAGGCTTTTGTTTATTTGGTGCGCCGAATAAGACCATGAACACTGATAAAACTATTTATCAGTGGTCATAAAATGATTCATACCCAAGTATTGGCGTAAACTGTATAGATTTTAATCATACTTCAATGCGTTCCTTGTCCTTATTTTCACAGAACTCTAGTCAACCAGTGATTTTTTTTGTTTCAAGTAGTCATGTGAGTAATGTGATAAGCGTGATCATAGTAATACGTCTTTTGATACTGTTACATTTGTTTCAATCTTCGTTTTCTTTTCATTATTGAGCTCATACTATGTTTTACGTCATAGGTTCGCAATATTCAAGTCGGATTTCTTGTCGTTGTATGATTACTTGCCCTTAAATTTTGAAGTTTTACTGTTTGTTTTTTTCAATGCACTACGTTATAATTTTATGGTGAGTACAATACCATACTGCATACTCTCATACTATCGTCGTCGATGGTGAATTAGAAGAGCAGAGTTTTCCCCTTTGAGCTTTTTCTGATAACGACTTTATGGGAGAAATTTTCTACATCAGAACCAATGAGCAGAGCACATGTGTGGGCTCCTTATGCACTATAATAGTGCATACATCAGCAAATTTTTAATTTAGTCACAGTCAAATTCCGTCCCCGTGCTATACACGATTGCATTGGCTCGCCGATTTCGCTTTCAAAATCGTCTAAAAGAATTTCTAATTTGAATGAAAAGCTTACGTAATTTATCTGTGGTGCTGTCGTTACAAATATTGTTAATTTCAAATTTCCAAAAATTCGTTATTAGTCTCCAAAAAAATGGCAGAGAAGTTCTATCTCTCTGTTTTTTATACGTTTTCAAATAAATACATGATCAGATGACATAATAGAAAAAAGGCCATAATGAATGAAGCGTGCTTATTAACAATATTAAATTGTATAGAAAAGTCGCTGCGTATTTTCGAATCAAAAAATGAGCTAAACTAAACTCGATAATTGAATTATGTCAGTGCAAAATACGAAACTTCCTTCAAAAAGGTGCTTTTGATAGAGCTAAAAACATCACGATAGTAAATTCATTACAAGCCCATCTTACGGAGAAACTTGTGAAAAAAAATGACGATTCAATTATGCACAAAAAATTTGTTATTGCTTACATTAGCTAACAAAATGGATACCAGAAACTTGATGAAGATCTTTCGAATTTTTGGAGCCCGTGGCTGTGAAAGTTGCAAAATTCTATCTGAAGCGGTTTCACTTCATTAGTGGAGTTGCTAAGCTGTCGAGTGAATTGGTCAGGCCGAGAGCAATCATCGCGGCATTGATTTACTCTTAAATAGGCAACCAGATGAAAACGTATAAAAACATCAACAAAATCAAAATAGCCTTACCACAAGAGTTAGCGACCTGCTATACATCAAAATTCGGCTTTGCGAAAAAGCTTGTAGCCATAGTAGGAGACTAGGCATTGACGAACACTGAAATACTTTTTTGAATTTCTTAATATCTCGAACATACTTCATCTTCCTAGAATACTCAGATTCAAATTTCTTTCCTTTCAAATTCATTAACTATCAGGAGGAGCATGTGACTTGTTTGAAATTAATTTAGCCCACCTCAGGTTTTAAACAAACATATCTCATCTGGTAATGAATTCTGAAGACCACGCATTTTTGCTAAGCACTGCACTCGTTTTCCTAGTCGATTACTATGAAGTTGTAGTTTTATGCGTCAGAGTAATGTTTTCCTTCGCACTCTTTTTTGTAAGAGACGCTCATGTTAAGGGGACGATGAAAAAGAGTGATTCTGTTGATGAGGACGTGATGATATCCTAAAATTCAAGCCAGGCTAGCTTTGAGAAATGTCAAGAAGTTGGAAGTTAAACAAGATAGAATTTCTTTGCCAATGATGTTTTTGAGACATTGACTGGATTAATCTTATATTACAACGTTTTGCAATCCTTACTTTGTTGAATATGTTAGTTATTGAAAAGTCACCACCATTATGGATGTTATAGTATGTACTTAACTAATTTGAATATGCAGAGAATGCTTTTTGAGTATGCTAATACCACAAAGTTGATAAAGTGCTTTATTTGGCTAATGTTTCAACGTCTCTTTCTTAGGTTACAAAAGTATCTACGTAAACTGATAATGAACTAATGATAATAAACTGATAACTGAACTGACTACTGGAAAGTAAGTAGTGGAGAAACAAATCATTTTTAAAAGCTACTTAGCGTATCAATCATCCTATATATGAGGGCATCGCCGAGTAAGGTTCTCTATGAGAATGATGTTTCAGCAAAAAAGTTTGACTCGAACGACAACGAAGACGAAGACATCAAGACGTCAGTCGAATAAAACATTAACCTTCTATATTAGCGTAATCATCAACGAAAAAACTGCCCTGGATGAGGTGACACAAGGTTGTGCACACGTATTTTTTTAATAGCAAATATTACTCCAACATCGCTTTCTTTAAATGTCATACAGCCTCGCTTGGTCAATGTCTCAATGTTCTTTCAAAGTCGATGAACGGACTCTACATAGCTGAGTACTCTCCAATTTAGTGTCATGAAACGTGAAAACACCCGTATTCTATGCATACAGGGAGATTTAACAAACTCATTACAAGATATCGATCTAATGTTTCATGCCAAGTCATGTGGGATAATGAGACATTCGTCTTTTCGACTCATTTTTTCTAATGCTTGTATTCTATCTAAAAAATATCTCTGGAATTTTGCACGTTGATGTTCTCGGGTACTGCGGGAAATCCGTGACTGCGACCTCAAAATCATTTCCATTGTTTTTTATGTATGTTTTCGAGGTTAATTTCCTCATGTTGGAAAGATTCTGTGATTCTATGATGCACGTAGACGGCCTCATAAGCTCTTTCCAACCCAGTAACGATGTGGAATGTTCAATGGTAGTTCAAAGTGAGTCATAAATCTATGTACCAGTTCATCTTGACTTCATCCATGTCCGTTGTCTACTCACTGTCGATGAATTGTAGACCATAGATAATATTAGATTTGAAAATTGTTTGAGGTGAGATTTTGCCTTTGGATTCAGCTTTCAGGCTGCTGTTTTCTAATTTGTAGGAATAGCCACTTGTCTTAAAGAGTTAAGAGTTCTTCCATTCGTTCTCTCTAAACAATTTTCCGCGAACCTCATCACGGATGAACAATACTTTGTCTTACTGATGAGATCGCGCAAAGTTGTTGAAAATTTCCATCATGGCTAACATTTTGACAGGTAAATCTCCACCAGGCCCAGGATGATTCGAGTTGAATGTTTATCGAGTGACAATTAGGTCTTCTTGGAATGTTGGCCTTCGTAGCCGTCGCATCCATAGAGATTCGAATAGAGCGGAGTACTTCGCAAATCAGGTAGCTTCACTTATGGTCTCCCGCCAGTATAGCTCTAACAGCTTTAAAATGATCTGACCTCGCTAGCTGTCTATATTGAGGTCGCATGAAGGTCCGTCACGACATTACTACTGTGCTATGTGCTGGATGATAGTATACTGGTTATTGCAAATTCGATTCTCACCATGATTCGGTGATGCTACTTTGTTCGTGTGATGCTTCAACTCACTCCACTCGACCCGATGGTGCCAAGAAGATGTTCGATGTCAAAAGAAACTACCGCTGTAAGCAATCGACTGGAATTATTGTGACATACATAAAGTGGATGAGCGCGGAGACGTTAGACTTAATAGAGAATTGACACAACCACCTTGTACCAGCTTATCAATAAATTTTTTCAAATTATTCCAATGCAAAACTCAGTTTGCATCATGTGCTATAAAACTGATCACACGTGCGGTTTCTATGCTACATGAAAGGCAGCAATGTTTTCATTATCGTTACACTTAATCGTCTTCGGATATACAATTAGAATTAGGATTTAGGATTCATGTCAATGTGTAAATGTGACTAAATTTGTCTGGATAGTTAAAGCAACTTGTGAAGTACGTTTAAGGTCACAAATAGACAAGTCGCATTTCGAACAATAATCAAAAGAGTTTTTTTTTTCAGATGAACAGTTAATATGGCATAGCTGTTATACTTCACATTTGAGCTGAGAATTTCCACTATTGGAAGACCTTAGTAAACGCCTCACTCATTATTCATCGCCTAGAATTGTCAAAACTTTTTCTAGCTTTTCCATTTTTCACAATTATGTGCCATAACAACATAATTTATGCAGACAAGGCGTTATTGTAGATCACAGAGATTGAACAACACTCTATTTCGTTGTTTTGGAAACTCATATTGAAAAAGCTGCATTTGGAGTCGTTGTGCTTAAACGCAATGACAAGGTTAGCCATTGCGAAACAACATCACCTAAGTGCCACTATTTATCTGTATGCACTCAGTCACAACATCGGTATTTCTCCGAAAACCATTGTAAAACCAAATATGTATTCAGTCACCTCTTCTCTCACATCGCCCTCCTGTTGACGTCAAATGCATGACAAATCCCTGGGCATTATCAAGGCGAAACGCTCTATCCTTTACAACTTAACAAAAATGGATACAACATCATTATAGCCTTAGGGGTTGAAGCCACCTTGGGCAAACCAGCTCTCAGTCCCTGTGGAGCCCCCAAGGTGTTAACAGACTTGTTCCATAGAAAAAAGAAAATTGACTAGCTGATTGGAAAGACGTGTTTTCACTGAACCTTGGCATGAATAATCAAGAATAAATTGCAAGGTCTCCTTTCCTCAAGCTAGTGCGAGATTTGTATTCTTCTCTAAGTATGATGTCTGCAGTTTTAGCGAATTCGCCAACTTCACAGCTTAGACGTGATATACTATACCATGCGTGCTTTTTTCAGTAAAGTTTTCCAAATATAGTAAAAATCTAGTTCAGATGTCAATCCAAATTTCTACCTATTATAAAGAACCATTTACTGAAATATATCCATAAAGTCGCAAGGGTTTTTTTCGCCGACTTTTCTGACTGATGCCTCAGTATTTTTACTACTACTTTCAAAACGGCACCGTTATGCCTCTGCGTTCAATGTATACCTGAAGATACCTGTTCCACTTTTCATCCAGCATTTCTTCTGTGCGGACACAAAATGTTGTACACGTTTTGCCAATGTGTTCTCCACCAAATGTCTCGTAAGAGAACAAGTATATTAGACCTGAACTTGTAGTTTGTGTCAACTGAGGAATTAAATATAGCGCGGTATAGTAGGCCTAGGCCTCGAAAACTGCCTTGTTTAATGGGACGGCTGTCACAAACTTTCGTGTAGGCCGTTTATGCATCCAGTTGCCTTTACGCTCAATAGAGTCACGTGCAAGTTGCATCCCTGAATGATCGATGGACGGCAAACACTTTTTACCTGCTAACCTTTATCCATGTGGGTGAAAAATAATGCAAAATTGTTGAAGTTAAAGGTTTAGTTCCAAGTATAGACTTTCTTTAAAGCTAAGCTAGTTTTCCTTCAAGAAGTCATGACCCTGCGTTAGTCGAATGAGTGCCTTCACTGACAATATGTGGCTGCTTCGCCTGAGGAGAACACATTGATTTGACCTGATCATATATTGAATCTCGAGAAGCAGTGTAATAATATTTCTGGCAAGAAGACTGGGAGAGTCGCTGTCAACAGAATGAAGTTGGTGAGCTAATACTATTGCAAATGAAGCGCAAACTACCGTTTTCTAAGTGAGGCATCCATACTACATAAATCACATGAAGTTCAGCAAAAGAGCTATGCGATTTAATAGGTTGCGTAAAAAGTTCGTGCCGTTTTGTCTTCATCGACCTCTATAATTTCCTGCCATTTTTTGTGTTACTGTTCGATGCCTCGACTGTAGATAACCATTCTTTCTGTAACCGTATAATCGCCTCAAGCTCTATTACTTTCGCTCCGCGTCACTGGCATCTGCTCCTACGCGCCATTCGTGCATGAGGAGCGAGCGGCTCCCAAGACAGCTTCATCTTGAAACAAGTATAGATAAGTTGTATACTACCAAAATGTTCACATGGAGACGAGCAATTCAGCGATATCAAATGTACGTGATTTCATTGCGAAAATCATCTTAAAAAGCCAAAATGACGTGAAGCTTTCGCACAACTTGTTATCCACGGAGGCAAATGACTTGAATGAATGCGTTTTTTTTTCAATTTTCAACCGTCAGTTCTGAATTGTAATTCAGGCTGAATCCATGGCAAATTATATATGAATTACTTTTTTAGTTTTTACTTGAAGTTATGCTACTCTTTTGTTTTTATCCAAAGATATGCTAATATTACTACTATACCAGATTTCAAAATCTTGAAATCGTTGATTTCCCTGACATTAGCAACAAGTGCGTATTTTTGGTGTATCTGATATACTTCAAGAAGTTCCTTCCGACTAAGTTTCAAATAAGGCTAAAGCATTAAATATTAACCAGAATTCAATTTTGCGAAGACTAGTTTGTACTTAAAAAGAATTGAACGCAGTAGTAGTGATGTCATTGCTCACGCTCTTCGACACATAAAAGGTAGCGACTGTCTGTAATGAAGATATTAAACCACACCAGCACAACAGTTTCCACAATTCAAGGAAGAATTGCCTCATCCCACATTCAACGACATTGAACTACTTACTTAGGTACTTAGAGCATATGTGGCGGTGGTTGGAGGTGCTCGCCGTTGCAAGCAAGGTCGATGGTTCGACCTAACGCTGATGGCTCACCAAAGCATCCATCCCTCTGTGGTCGGTGAACTGATACCGGACTGGTCTTAGACTTGTCTGGGAGGATAAGCAGCACTGACTCGGTTCAGCGGGAGGCTTCCGCGAGTCATTGTAAGGGCCAGATATGCATTCAATCGCCTCAAACGAAGTTGAAATTGAAGACGAATGCATGGCGTATCCCTCAGGGACTGATCAACGCTGAGAGCTTTATACTCAGGTATTTGAACAGCCTATCTGCAAGAGCGAGCTGTGCGGTTTCCCATAGCATTTCTCCAGTCGCTTCTTTGCCACTCGATCGTCGTCTGTAGTGGTTGGACTCGTACATGGTGGAGTGTCGAGTCTCATACCGTACCCTGCACATCATCATTTATGAGTACAGCTGATTGATTTCAGTTATAAACACGTCCGTCCAACATGCAGGTAGTCATCCTTGTAAACAGTGGCGTCCTCGTGGAGCCCGCACTACAGTTCTTTTCTACACCATTCACCTATTTTTCTTACTATTTGAACAGCCCATCTATATTGATTATTATGTTTGAGATCTTCTAAGAAGGCAAAACTTCCTGAGCAATAGCCGGATTCACCCACAAGTCCGATTCTCTTACTTTTATGATAAATGGAAAAAGATAAACCGAATTAAGAAAGTGATGATATCCTTACAAAGTACAATCTCGGGTTCGCGTAAAAAAGTATAAATTATTGAAATAACACAAAAGCGATGATCTAAATTCTATTCGTAGGTTCAATAATAATGAAGCTAGAATGCTTCAAAATAAAGTCTGGAGCAGATGAATGAATTTTACTCGGTGCGATTACGAGATATCGATCTGCAAAATAATGAAGAAGAGGAAAGCAATCAAACTTCAACCGAACAGAAGCTTTCATCTACCTAATACTAACTCATGAGTCAAATAAGGCACTGGTCTTTCATACTAAGGTTATACGCAACTTGATTCGTAAAAGTATAAGCATCAAAAAATATATTATTTTCTAGGACCGCCTGACTGTTAATCTCGAACCTAATCAAATACTTGAGTACTCCCTCGATGAACAGATACGAGGCTGGTAAGAGTATGGTTGTTGAATAAAATACAGTACAACATTGGGTTACACTTTCTCTCATTTTTATATTCATTGGAGACCATCCACATAAAGAGCACTTCATGGAAGGCTCTGTTTGGTTGGTCTTCAATGAATATCTAGAAAGCTCAAAAACGAAAAGGTAGCTTTGACGACCTCGAAGTAGACGAAAAATCCAATATCGTGCTCTATTCTATCCAGTGAACCTTACCGTTAACAACCTCGCGTCTGCTTATCAAAAAGAGGAATTAACGTTTATACATAGCATTTGAGAATGTTTTTAGCCGCCTTCTCGAACTTTTGTTATGCTACATTTCGTTCGCGGCTACATTTCGACTTATATGAATTTTGGGTATGTCGCCATCATCAAAGCCTTTTCTCAGCCACTCGTTCCTTATCATAGAGATGGAGCGCCGAAGAATAGTGCATTCTCCGGCAAGACAGATCATATCTGCCAACTTATCTACAGTCGATGTCTTACGCCTGGTATGAACAATATATAGTGCTTTCTTTATGGTGTAGTGGTTTTTCATATACTGTACTTAAGAAGGTTTTTGCTGAAGTTTTTTGTTAAACAGTCGATTGAAGAAGATATATTCTTCATTCCAAGGCATCGACTGTAGGTACGCGCCGGCGGTTATGATTTATTTTGGCGAGAATATACTACTCTTCGGCGTTCGATCTCTATAATGAGGGACGAGTGGCTGAGAAAGGAACTTTGGTCATGGCGAAACCGCCGAAACGCGCAAGCAGAAATGTAGCCACGAGTGAAATTTAGCGTAACAAAACCCCGAAAAGCGGCCAGAAGCCTTAGACTGTATATAGATGGCCTTTCAATTGTCCCTTTCAGAATTGTAATCTCGATATATTGAACGATTCACAAGGAGATGGACAGGAAGAAATGTTTTTCTAGTGAAATATCTAATTATTGGAAGCAGAGTAGCGCAATGGTTACTAATGCATTGCGTCGGGAAGCAAATTGATCAGCAAGGCGGCGGATTCATCCATTCCCTTACTTCTTGCAACTATCAAGTTGCACCAATGTTAACTTTGAGCTATTGTTTAGAAAAAAGAGTGCTCAAAGCCTAAGCGAGATTGGTACGCCAGGGCCATACACCGGTGTTTCGGAGGTCTCGTCATCCTCGTTAGTGACCGGCGCCCCACATTAAGCCCTGCACTGTAGCAAGGAGGGAGGAGTATGTGGTGACGACACAGTGTACAATGACACTGGGCCATCATCACTTCTCAATCGATGGATCTCGGCTGGTAGAACAAAACTGATCCATAGCATCGACTGTTTTCAAAACCTCGCAATAAACATTCAAAACAATTTAAAAAAAAAGAATGCTCAAAGCCTAAGCGAGGTGGGTACGCCAAGTCCTACACCCGTGCTTCGGAGGTCTCGTCCTCACCGTCAGTGACCAGCGCTCCACATTGTTTTATTTGCTTATTAGTCTATTGATCTTAAAAGCTTTTTTTCTATTTCAAATTGTTTTATTCAACGAGTGTGGTATGTTGGAGAGTGTTCTAGTAGCTTTATTCTGGAAGATATAAATGAGCAGGCGCGCTGTAGGTTAATTAACTAAGAATCAAAATGGATCAACACCAATTACACACGATCATGCTTTGCGAACATAGTTAAGACCAGTGTAATGAAGATGGCCGAGAAGATTAACTGTGCTTGGGACAATCACTGCTACGATTAGACTATGAGCCACTGAAATCAACTGAACTCAACCTCGTCCTGGCCATTCCAGGGATTTAGAGCAGACACTTGGATAAGGTCGTAGCACCATCGCTCACCATCGAAATGAGATGAGCTATCGCAAAGTGATGACCGATGGTCACCTCACACATTGACCGACCACAACTGCGCTGCACCGTAACCATGTGCAAAAGTTTCTCCTGCGACCGCACAAGTAGGACCTTCTCAAATATTGATTATCACTGGAGAGATGAGTCCTGGGTACCTTTTGCGAGATCAACACATGTAACGCCTACTGGCTGCCTTGTGGCAAAGACCAGTCAGTTCAACCAAAGCCCAAGTCACCGCTATGGAAATTATGCTTTTATTACGCTCGACTTTATGGGATTACCAAGACATACTGTTTTGAAAAGTATTTGGATAACAAGCACATAATCAGTGGAGACGTCTACGGGAAATAACTTCGGGTGTTAGTAGCAATAGTGCGAAAGAAGCGTCCAGTTCCGCCTCAGTGTAGCACTTCTCTAGGATAACGCTCAAAGACACATTGCAAAGTCAATTCGCCATATTCTATAGAAAGTGACTGGATCATGATACCACATACACCATAAGGCTTCACCAGGTTATCATCTCTTCCGTGCCCTGAAACAGCATCTGCGATAAAAAATATGGACTACATAGCTCAAAGTAACCTCACCGACTTCTTTGATAGCCAGCCCTTTTTCCTGGGAGGGCATCCAATATAATATAGTTTTTTCATGATTTATACATCGATCAACATGTCAAGCTCAATATGTCTTTGTTAAAATGCTACCAGCTGTTGAAGGTTGATCCCACCGTGACTATGCAGCGGCTGCGCTTTGAGTCTGACGGATTCACCCGGAATGCCGAACTCGGACGGTTGTGCAGGCAAAAATGGCCAGCTGGGATACTGGGAATGTGCAGCGGTACTCCTCTTCCATCAACGCCCCAAAGTCAAAACGTACCTAAGATTTGATTTTTAACGAGCTTTCTGAGCGGGGATTGAACACAACAGCTATGAGCGATAATGTTCCCATGAAATTGTAAATACGCTATCGTTTATCTTGATGCGTCAATTGTGATGGTGCAAATAGATTTTAAGGTCATCTTGGTCTAAATGGGTTACATAAATTATAAGGAATGCATGAGTGCAAAAGGCGTGATAAGCAAAGGCCTCTTTGATCTGGAGGTATGCGGGAGTCAATAGTGAACCCAGAAAAAGAAGACTTCCAGGCCTTCTTGGAGTGTCATTGCAAGTCGTGTTCGACCACTCGGACCCCTTCAAGGGATCCCGAACAGCTGGGCCTGAATAATTCTTCTCACAGAGTCAAACAAAGTTCTGCTCACTTTTGCTAGTGATACAATAAAAATGGATGAGCTTAGAGAAACCGAAAAAATTTGAGAAACTAATGTTGACGAATCTTCTAGCTCTATCTCGAGTTCTTCTAAAACGGAGCAAAAGACCATAAGCTATATGACAAAAATCATGCGCACGTGAGTATCATCGATCAAACTGTCTTGAAAAGCGATGACCCCAAGTGTGAAACGTAATATTATTCTCGCTTTTACTCTGCTCTATTGAAACCTCCTCAAAAATCAAATTCGACTGTAGAATCATCGAGATTGTGCTATCACGTGAGCACTTGAAATCTGATGACAAGCCACCTACAAACCTAGCTGCGCAATCAAAGCAGTCCGAATGTGAAACTGAATTTCAGTTTCACTGCTGAACTGCTTCAGAAAGCCTTTCAAAAAACTATATTATAGAAATTTTTGATTTTGAGAGTTAACGTACTGAATAATTATTGGGAAAGTAAGAAAAAAGCGAAAAAGATTAGATTCTCAAAAAGTCGAAAAAAAATGCGTCGCGATTTATAACAGATGAAAAGGCAGAGACATCAACAGATGCACAGCCAAAAATAGATATAACAACGTGATAGATGTAAGGTTCGTAGTCTATGACTGAGATTAACTTATTCGAAACGGAGTGTATCCAGAAAGATACATGGTCTTCTAGAGACCATCGTTGTGAAAAAACTTTTTCCTCGGACTTTTGATTAATTTCGAGCGCCTAAATTTTTTCAATTCCAGCAGTGTGTTTGGTCATTGAAAAGCCTTTCTTAATGCATTACAGCAGCTGAATAATGTCATGTCTCATACTCGGTTTTCCTTGTTTGCTCAAGTGAGATCTGTGGATGGCTTTTCATTGGGCATTTGGTAGACGGTACACAGTTCATGTCTCTCTGACTCTGAGGCTAAATTTGGTTTCTAAAAGAATTTATAGAACTTTGTAAGATACGAAAAAGATATTATATTTTGCATTCCAAGTCTTCTTCGCAGATAGGAGTTATACGTGCACGAAAAGCATATGACCACGTAGAAAAAAATCATGGAGTAGCGGAATAACATGAAAAACCTAAAGTTCCTCCGAAAACGGAAAGAAAAGTCCCGATTCAATGACAAAATTCGCGCTACGCTTGAGAATTGCCTTGTGATATAGGTCAATTTCCGTCCTGACAGGGTTCATTATGATATACATATGGATAACTGAACACTCTAGTTTTACTGCATAGATAAAAGGAAAAGATATCACTGTTGGATTTTTGGCAAGCGATCGATAATCTATGTCAGAAGTTGGACAATTGACAGTCATAGTTTATTCTCGGAGAACTTCCTGCCCGATCCGTCGCACTGCTTATCCCTCTCTCCTCAACTCGAATTTATTTCATCACACTGACCGCATCAGAGTTCCCACCACATTAAAACAACAACATAATGTGTAAACGAGAGAGATCTATTTAATCAAAACATATTGCGTCATAACAGAAAAGTGCATTGTATAGCAAAGTGTTTAGAAAGAGAAAAAAGTCATTAATGTAAAAAGTTGGTGATGTAATTCATTGAAAAGGTATTGACGGAATTCACACAACTGGGAAACTATTGCTCTCAATGTTTAAATTTCTTCTCAGGTACAGGCTATGAATTTAGATGATCGCTGCTGAACTTAAAGTGTATTCGTCATCGCGGAAAATGGCATATAGTAATAGCGGGAACGCTTTGCCGTCGTTAACTAGGCAACGGAAAATCGGATCCTGCAGTTTCAGCCTTGGGCATGACTATGCTTATATCTGCACTACTTTCGTACAAGAATTTAGATGGATACCTTTTTTTCCAAAAAATTATGCTCTTATGAGCAACTGAAAGCTGTGCCAGCTTCATGAACACAACGCCATAAAACCTAAGGTAATAAGGTTATCACAAATCCACTTTTATTGCAACAAAATTTCTTTATTTCCGCACCATTACTATTAGATGAAATGTTGAGTGTTACGAAAGGAGCAGTGGATGATGTTCGATATTTCACAGTACATCGAATATTATTCGTTAAATAATTCAATTACGAAATTATTGGTTTCTGGAATTTCCTTCTGATTCTTTTTCTTTGCTGATAATCCCTAACGCAGACTTATTTCAAAGTGGTTGGTAAGACTAACTTTTGTCTCACATCAACGCTTTTCACCATCAATACACTTGACACCATATGATAGGATGTGTTGAATGGGGCGAGTCCGACTTGCCACATTCCGATCGCTAAAATCAATTCTCGCGTTCAATTTCATGCTGTAAGACGCGTTTTTGAGCTTAAGAGTGGGTGTGCTCTACGTTCCAATCCACAACATTGAAGCGATCATTTGCTTGGTCCCTCTTGCCTTTGCGTTCCGCTCGGTTGTTCGCTTTCGTCAGGTTTTCCACTTGTGGGGATCTCGTGTAAAACATCAAATTTAGAAAACTAATGAAGCAGTTTGTGAATAGTGTTTGTCAAGTGGAATATCCCAACGACTTAGCCAGAGCTTTGAGAATAAACATTTACTCTACTTTTCCAATATTTCAATTCAATTTTCATGTTACTATTCCGTTAGGAAAAGCACCGAATATTTGTACTATCACTTTTATCTTTTCTTGCAAATCTTATTATTCAAGATAAACCAGCGTTCTAGCGAAACATACATTCGACGATGCGGTTTCAGCTTTTTCGCATTCGTTTGGCGACGATTCAAGTCGATGTTCCCAAGCCGTTCGTGTTCGCAATGTGAGCCTTCACTGTCCTATCGAGTCGAACCTTCTGATCTAAAGCATCGCTTGAATCAGCTATTCTCACTCTGCACTACTCTTTTAAGTGGGATGTGTTGTTGGTCTCTTACAACTATTTATCTCTTACAACCATTTCGATAAGTTTTGAGGTGAACATGCATTTAGCCGCAGTTTGCGTTATACTACTTCGCACATAGCGAATCAACATATTTCAAAACCGACTGTCTTTGAGCCTTAGCATAAGTATTTATTACTTCCTAAGACTATTGTGCAAAAGACTATTAAGCTAAGGCAAGGCTGTCATAAAACATATATTCGGCAAACGTTTCGAAACCTCGCGTTCTTTTCCTCGAAAACGCTAAACAAGTGTTATTCGTGCTTTGGAGTCGTCAATATAAAAAGTCGGAATAGCATGTGGGAATTCATGATAATATTACAACGAAAGCACTGATAAAAGTACTGTTTCTGCAGCTAGGATTACATGCTTTGAGGTTTACTAAAACTGCGCCTACATCCTGAATATTTTCCATCGTCGTAATCTATTACGATTTGTTTGAACTTTTTTTAGAGCTAATTATACTCTTTGAGTACGTTAGAGTAGACCAATAACCGTTGTTTTACTGTTTCACTATCCTGAAAGTAACCTAATTCATTATTCGACTTCCAATAACACATTAGGATGGTTACTTTGAATTTGTCATCGTGCTAATGAATATAAGATGAGCGTGAGATAGCTTTGAGTGATTCTACTTAGGATTCACCACCAAAGACGTGGCAAGCCATGATTTTTTTCACAAAATTTGTATCCCGCTCCCGCTTGAAGCAAAAACATGAAGGATTATGTACTCTCTAATTTATTCAAAGAATTTCTCGTATTCTCTGACATCCACTCAACTCGGAAATTTTCTGCTTTCACATAATTTTCGAACATCCTTGATTTTGCGGTCTCATTTCACACAACGAGAATCAATAAATCTAAGAAAATAAAATTTTTGTGAGCTTTTGAGAAATGATCCTAAACAACAGCAGCATGAATTTGGAATTTACAACAATGTAAGATGATTATGCTTCTACACCCATTCATTATGACCGTTCTACTAAAAAGTATATCATAAATTGCTAGCCTTTCATTATCAAAAGCAAAATGCTAGTGAAAAGTGGATAGCTAACGAAATTTCGGTGGTCCAATGTTCCTACACTCGTCCTCATTAAGCTGATTGAATCGCGGGCGAAGCAGAACGTATTCAATAGACGCTAGCTAATGCTCTTCTAATTTATGTTCGACGACTACTCCATTTATCATTAGTCAATGGTTTTAAAGCGAAGCATGATGGTCCATGCATTTTTCTGTTCATAGTTCTAATAAACCACTCTTTTTCCATTCCTCGTACTTAGCTTTTCCCTCTCGCCAAATTGACTTACAAAATACGATCATGGGACCGCAGAAAATTTTCTTCAGAAAACTGACCTACCTTCAAGTACAAGTGAATTATGATAGTGACGTCGATAGGCAATTATATTGATATAGGATAATTGTTTAGAGTTTATGCGCTTACCTTATTTTTCAGTTAACAAAACCTATTGGTGAGGCTGAATACCGTCGGTGTCGGATAGAATCATAAAAACAACTGATAACTACCTCGTCTCAATTTTATAAAGGCAGTTCATAAGATTTACATGAGTTATCTAATCATATTTAGGTATATAGAGAGTCAGTTTCTCGAATAACAGTAATTGTAATGGTAGTATTTATAAGGACTCGTAAAACACAATGGCTGCAGTTTCCAAGTACTGAATAATGATACTCAAGGCCCTTGGCTTGATTCTACACCCCAAACACACCTTGCCCCTCTGTATCGGCACCTTAGTGCCACATTTTTCTCAAAGAATAAAGAAAGCACTGATTTGACATTGAACGGGCACCGTAATCCACGATGCTCAGTAGTTTGGAATGCATAGTATATCCCTCAGAGATTGCTCAATTGTGAACGTTTTATCCGTCATTATTTTGCTAACACTGATTATACAATATCAAATTTTGTGCGGATCTCAACACCTCTTGAACTCGTTTTGCTTAGTCACATCTATCAACCCTGAAATTGTCAGGAATTGTGTGCCTGTTTGCTGCTCGGAGACATCCGTCATCTTTGTAAATCGCGCTGAACAAAGTTCCACTTGACTTATTTTGAAACAATAGTAATATAATAATAATAATAGTAATAATATAGTAGCAGTACTAATCAGTTTTCTATCGGACACTGCGATGAATAATGAAGATGTCAAATATAATAGCTGTTCTTCACACGAATAGCACAAGTGCATAGAGAATAGAAAAAGTATTTGGTGTGCTTTTTGTCTTTTTTTTATCTTTTCTTATCTTTTCTTTCTTCAGAAGAACAGCAGACATCATCTCATCACTCAGTATATAATGAGATTCGCAAGAATGTTGAATCCATAACATTCCTTCCATTTTTTCTCAATATTTGCACAACTCATTGCCTGCTGTTGACGAAGCCGAATCAATTTATCAGCATCTCAAATCACTGAACCACCCAGTTACCCCCAAAAGTGTCACATTTCGTGGCATCAGGTAACCTATAAGCTTTCCTCCACTATATACCGTCTTTCTAGCGAGATATCCTCATGTATTGATAATCATGTATTTTCAATGTTAATGTGGCCAGTGAAGAGCAGTGGGAGGTGCTCTGCAATACTCACGTGGTTATTAGTTCGATCCCACTTAACTGGTCGCTGATTCTTCCTTTCCTCCGCAGTCAGCAAAATGGTAACACACGTGTGTGGGAGGATAGCAGCCATGATGGATAAACCGGTAGACCACTGCGTTGTACATTCAAACGATGATTAATGAAGTTCAGTGCGCGAAACAGCCCTCAAGAATTAAACAACTGAGAGCTTTGCCCTTTCATTCTTAATTCTGTGTTTATGAGAATGCGTCTTATTAATCGTTTTAGCACCTTTAGAGCATCATCTATTCCTGCCTGTGTTTCTGTTCAGAGTGTTCCGCGACCTCGACAGTATAGTATATGTCAAACAACTTTGTCGTAGCTCCGCAATTTAAATGAATTTTCCAGACATATATAGAACAATTAGAAGTTGTTGTCTTGCTGTCTATGGTGCCTGAACGTGAGTATTTGCTAATTTTGCACGTAAGCAATCTTCTACTAGGTTGAGGGAAAAGTTCCTTAACACCCTCAAAAAATTTAAGCATTATGTTTATTATACGCAGTATCGGTAGTTGTGAAATCATAGAAATATCTCAAAATATTTCCATAAGTAAACAGTCTACGATGCGTTTAAGGAAAAGTACTCTACACTGATTCGTCGAAAGAACGCGCTGTTTCACCAAGACAATGCCAAACCTCACACCGTAAAGAAGACTCAGGAAAAGTTAGATGAATTGGAAGGAGTCGTGGTTTACCGCACCCAGCCTACAGTGAAGATACTTTATGATAAATGATTGTTGCTGCTTTGATTGAATTTATGTATAAATTTGAATTTTCAGCGCGTGTTAAGGAACATTCTCCTCATCCTAATATTGTTGAAGTTCGCAGGCAATAAGGATTTGCAATCAGATTAGGTGTCAGTGAATGAAAAAGTATGCAAGCGAGTTTATCGTAATCTTATCACGCCTTTGAGGTTTGAATTCTGGTTTTTAACATACGCTTATAGTGCAGCGATCAAGGGTGCTCTGCAGCATATACACATGGTCGATGATTAGTCCCCTCTATCATGGGCTTTCAGATTCTCTGTATCATCGAATTGATGTCAGACTTGTCAGGGAGAAGGGAACATTGACCTGAGATACCAATTTACAACTACAATTCATTGTACAGTCCAAAGATGAAGTGAAGAAGTTCTAAATCACGTGGGGCATCATGCTATCACCGCATTACTGATGCCACTGCTCTGCTACCACTCTTATTTCGCCAGAGTGGAGAAAATTTTTGTCCACTTACATCTACCCTTGAGAAAGAAATAAGATATCGCGTCTGCACATAAGATTGCGCAGTGAAGGATTTGAATATTCAAAAACCGTAATAGAGATAGCTTTTATAGTTATCGCTTCCGATAAAACTAATGGTGTGCTCCGTGTGCTTTTTATGAAAACCATCATGACATTGATCCCGAATGATTCGGATGATTACTGCCTATGATATAAGCTAAAATTTGCAAAGATACAACTGCGTAGATTACATAAGAGCGCTTTGAGTCTACGCAGATATTCGCAGACTTTCTTCGATGAATATTTGTAATATCATCACTCTGTTAAAAGTAGAGATAAAGAATTAGTTTTGAGTATACATTTCGAATAGCTGTCAACATAACTAACTACAAGGCTGATATGTGCTACCAGAACAAACCCGTAAAAGGCTAGCTGCTGACACCTACGATAGTTCATGTTGAAGAAGAATTGGTTGCAAAGCGGTGGTATCGGTGATGTAATGATAGCAGTAGCTCATGATATGGGTAAAACGCGGAATCAACTACCGCTTGTATTCAAATGTTCTGCATACCACTCAGTTTCCTAAGATAAATATTTCCAGATAGGTTTCGTGGCGCTTGGATTTTAGCTGGTCTGTACACTGCGATCATGGTAGAATCTGCTACGTTTGGCGTTCTATCTCATGTAACCCTTGCTGAGATGATCGAGTACAGTCAGATAACTGTCGAGCAGAGGTTAGTGCCTATCTAAGCATCACGGTTCATAGCACATTTGGTATTGTTTTATAGATTGCGAGGTTTGAAGCAGGTTGACAGAAAAATGTTGTTCCTCTAAGAATTTTGAGCTCAAGTGCACATTTCTTTCAGAAGTTCCGCTGCAGTATTGATCTTAACTTTCGCCCTTGTTTCACTTATTGGTGAGGTTTTCAACGATTGTTTCAAAATAACTTTCTCTACTTCCATGTTGAAAAGTAATGCAGAAAAAATTAGGGTCAACTTTCACCGCTTCTAATTGATTTAGTTCTCTGGGTTTTTTCTGATTATGAAGAAACGAATAAAAAACTAACCTCATTTGGTGTAGGAGCAGTTTTCATAGGAATATTGGTAACCACTCGAAAGCTGAGACTTGAGGCTACCACTCCATGTCGTCGTTTTTTGGAAAAGTTTTTTTTTGACCTTGCTACAGGAGAGATTTCTTGCGTAAACGACGTGCCTATTTTTCGCCGAACAGAGCTCTCCTTCTGAAGTAATAGTAATCGTTTGATATTATAATCGTTTCTGATGCTAACCATGTGCTTACATCCTGAAAAGATCGTTTCTTCGAAACGCAGCAGGTAAAAAGTTTGGATCCCTCGTGCGAGAAGGTGACTGTTGGCCACTCGCGACCAGGTGGCGGAAGCGTCCACCTGAATAGCTGCTGACGCGATGGTCGATTGATTCCCTAACATAAAAGTGCTTGTAGAAGAGTATGCACTGTGGAGGAGATCTTTAGAATCACAGTCGTTCATTTGTCTGGAGATCATACTCCACATGTGTCACACGCAATGCTATATCACTTGGATGCACGGTAGATCGAGAGATGAGCCGAGCCTTCTAGTCTCCATTGTATTCTATAATTTTGATTAGGTGATGACGCTTTAGAATCACTGTTTGAAACAGTTATCAAGTTCTGGCCTCCTCAACTCCACCAAAGATATCATATTGAAGATTGATCCCCCTTTTCAGGTCAAAATAAACGTATTTGAGGTCTTTTTGTAGCAGAGTCATACGTTTTTCGTAGCGCTTTCTGATGCCAATGCTTTAGCGATCCATCTCATGATTGTTATCCGAGCTAACTTGTCATGTAGTCTGTTAATGAGCTCTTTTTCGATCCTATGAACGCGTAGAGAAGTATTGCGTCAGCAGTCACGTGACCACCATACCCACCGCGACGTGATTGGCCCCCCGATCGTTCTTTCCCACGCATTGAATTCAACTTATTTTACCTACTGCCCACAGTAACGGTTTTTTCAGGATGTAAGCACAGCATTGGTATCCGGAGGCACTACGCTATCTTATGATTATTAAATGTCCAAAGGAGAAACCCTTTTTGGCGAGAAAAATTTGCTAAATTTGAGTGGATAATGCAGCGTTATAAAAGTTTGTTTTGAAAACCGGCGATGAGGGAAGATAGCCTGAAGTCTCAGCTTTCGAATGGTTATCAACAATCCCATGAAAAATTCCTTTCCAGCAAATGAGATCGGTTTTTCATTTGTTTCCTTATAATCAGATAGAACCATTCCCTGAAATTATGTTCTATTGTCAGGATATACTTTGACTCTCCCTTGCCTCTGTTATGCTGTGCAGAAACATTCCGCCTCAGCTTTAATACCGTACCTTGTGTGGAGAATGCTGTTCACGCTGATAGTACTGTTTGTTATGATCTGGCAGGCATGTTGTTTGAATAACTATCTAAAATATCAATAGCACTGTTGTCAGCCTTTTTACAGATACTTTTTCGTAGTTTCTTATTCTATTCACTTGATCGCTGTAAGTTTTTAAGGCAACATTATCCACGAAAAAGCCGGTGCTATTCGGCTCTGTGTTTTATGATCGACAACTCCCTGTAGCAGTATGGGAGGTATGCTAGCCTAATGAATTGTTATTTATTCTATTTGACTAGGGAGTTTGATATCATTTTGTGCGCTGTCAAAATCCATTGGGCATGTGAAACGCACTGGTCTGACGTTAATTCACCAAGTACTCAGTAAGCTCTCCATCCCTCTGGAGTCGATAGATTGTCATAGATTTTGTCCGAGAAAATAGCAGCACTAAGTCGCTACTGCGGAGTGTTCAACGCGAAAATCTTTGGAGCTTTCAGTTTATTTCGGCGTAAGGAGTGAGCGCAACTCAGAAAGAAATTATCAGGAAATCAGCTTAAATTAATTTAGGAAATGGCAGTTGTGCCGGGAAGAATATAGCTTAAAATAAAATGTCAGAATGAGAATATCATCCAGGTGCCGTCTTTCGAGTTAGCATTTAGTAAAGTTAGAACATTCAGATATAGCGAGTTTAATGCCTTTGAAAATATACAGAAAGGCTCAAAAACTTCACAATTTTTGAAACATTTATACTGTACATCATTTCTGAGTTCCACAAAGAACTGTATAATCATTGAGGGTGCTATTGAACGGTCTCATTACAAAGCTGTGGCTACACCGGTGTCAAAATTGGTTACTTGACAAAACGAACATAACGCAACCAGGAGATCTTCGCTTAGGAATGATCTTTATTTGCAGTCGGAGTAGTGAAGTTCAATCCTTGTTGAGTGATTACTAATAATGTATCACCTTGTCACCTGTCGTCCTCTCGAGTAGAGTGATTCAAGCGGGAACCAGTAAACTTTCTATCTCTTGCAGTTGCCCACAAAAGTGGTGCGCTAGATCCTTATCGATGCAGAAATGTGTTGGACATAACAGCCTTCTTGTGGATTTTCCAAGGACATCAAACCATCAGATCGGTTGTGCGTGTATTCTCTGATGTGTGTTCAACATTCCGATAAGGCGGGTCGGTAGCGGCTCCTGTCCATCGATTGTCGTTGAAACGTAACCTGTTCGATCCACCTGGTGTTCTATAGTTTGGCTTGTAGAATGGCGTTTTTGAATCGTTGGCGTAGGTTAAAATTTCGATTCCTTTCTCTCAGTGCATGGTACGGGATACAGAACTTGAAGCCTTAAGTAGATTTCGGACTTACGGTTACCGTTTCCGAAGGCTCAAGTGCTATCTGCTACATCAACGAGAGCTCTTACTTTGCTTTTCTCTTATTCATGCTCTTACTCTGGCAATACTATCAGCAATAACTCGTTAGCGAGGATAATCTAGGAAATGCAACTTGGCGTTCAACTCACACAGGCCAAAGTTGAAGATAAAATTTAAAGCATTGTTGTAATGCAGTTTCAGCCGATCTGTGTTCAACTGACGAGTGATTGATGGTCGCACCTGACAGAGTTGAAACGAGGCTAAGAAAAAGATAGAATGAAACTCAAATGATGCGTTGCTTTGAATATTAGCCTTCGGATTAAGTAGTCGAGAGTTCGCAGGGATCTCAGGTGTTGTGTGTTTATGGTCGTATCTCAGCATTCTTGTAGTTGTGTTTCACATCGTACTCTTCAATGAAAAAAGGAAAGGCAGTAAAGTGAAGTGAACATCGCGGCATATAATATATCGCTACGTAGAGAAACACACTTGATTGTTAATGTAGGTAAAGATTTTGAACTCTTTCTCTCATTTGCGAGGCGCGAGCTACTTACTCCCACCATTGCCCTTTTGACTACGCGCTCAATAAATACTGAGTGATTAGTCATTCCGCGCATACAACCACCAAGTTACTGACGCATATGTAAAGGAAGAGTTGTTGAATTGAAAAGGTGGACGCGGATTCTGTGGTTCCTTGCGCTCTTCACTACACTAATGAGCGTGGGAATCGTTTTTAAGTATTCAGATTGAGCGTGAATGATTGTCATGCTCTACGAAAAGATATCGATAGAGGTTAAAGCTCTCGACGCTGATCAGTTCTCAAGAGATGCGCCAGCTGCTTGATATCACTAAGCTTCATTAGAACTCTTGAATACGCTTTTGACCATACAAATACTTGCGATGACCTATCGGTGTGTCAAGTCAGTGCTCCATCATTCAAGATAAGTATGGTGCTAAACTATGAACTGGAGAGTGAATTAAGATTCGGTGAACTTTGAGCGTAGGATCGGATTAGAGACCACGTGTGTAATGCAAACTATTTTCGAGCACTGCGCTTAACCCTCCCTATGAAGGAGATCAACCATTATCTTCAAAAGTTTTGTCCTAACAATTTCCCACGAAAGTCGGTCTCTAGAGGAACTTTTCCAGCATGTATGTTGATTCGAGAGATTAACTCGCTCCATGAGCTGCACCTAGTATCAAATATTTTCAATAGTGCGATGTCAAATTAGTGCATATATGAGTAGATATGTCTGTTTATCAATGAAATACGTTGTATCTCCCAATTATTATCAAGAAAGTGATTTCGGTTTGATAGTTCGCGTAAAAAATTCATCCCTCTTTGATTTTTGACATGATCTTTGCAATAAAATTGCACAATTTTAGTATCTTTCAATTGCACATTTTCTTGCGAATATTTTCGCCCTTTTTTACCTGCTGTTCATATTGTGTGACCGGTCAACTTGTGCTTCGCTATTTCTCCGCGATCTCGAACATTGTAGCTTTCGTGGATATAAGCCGAGTATAATGACTCAACGTGCTGAATGACGCTTAAAATTTTGAGAGACATCATTTAAGCCTTGTGTGAGCAGTGCGAAGGTTTCTGAACCCTTTCGAGACCACGTGTACGGTACACGCTGTTTTCGTGACTTTCTAGTTGAGTACAGATTTTTCACCATGCTTTTACTAGTTATATGATAGCTAGAAAATTACGATCTTGATGCTACGTTTGGTTTTCAAAAATGCTTTTCTAGTGAGCTATAGCAACGAAGAGAACATTACGTTTTTTTTCCTTCGGAATGTGTAGTGCATTTTGCATTTGTGTTGGCTTGCTTTTTCACCAAGCAAGTTTCACCAAGTTTTTTCACTAAAGTTTTATTAGTCAATCGATAGCTGTAAATGCGGTAATTCTAACTGCAGAATTGGTTCCTGAACAAAGCATTCCAAAGCGCTGTAGTATCGACTGGAGAAAATCGCCTTTCTCCTTCGGAGTATTTTGTGCTCTCCGTTATTGTTTAAGCTGGACCTTTCAATGGAGTTTTAGCAGTCATTCGACAGCTCGAAAATGACGGCTCTTACGATTAATTTTTTTGAGATAGTTCTTAGTACGCTATAGCAAGGAAGTTATGATCACGCTCTACACTCTAAGTACTTTAGCCTTCTATAGAGGTCACTTTAGTGGTAGGAACGCCCATATGTTCTAAAAATTCCCGCTTTTCGAGTCGCCTTGGGGGGCCGTTGGAAAAGCCTTTGCAAAGTTTGATTTTTTGTTATTTAAATAATGTTTTATCACTATAGCAAGAGAATTAACCTTTTGTGGAGCTGTTTAGATTTTTTGCATTCTCTGGTACTCTGCATTTTTTTTGCACGATCATATGCTTTGATGCATACTAACTCTTGTGTTTGAAGAGAGCAGTGAATGTTAAAAACACTGAATGATTTGTTAAAAATGATACTGCGCATTGCATACGATGTTAGTTCATCAATAGCTCTCAACGAATTTTGAAATAATAGTGTACTTTGAAATTTACAATCCCATGGATTTGTAAGGCAGACTTTTTACTATCGTTCTCTGACCATGAGCTCTTTATTTTTATATTATATCACTAATAAATCCGCCATGAAGTTGAAGCAACAAGCTAACTAATCCAAGTGCAATGGTAATCTTCTTTTCGCTTTGACAGCGCTATATAAATATCTTTTGAAAATTA
Source organism: Parelaphostrongylus tenuis (assembly GCA_019055375.1). Lineage (NCBI taxonomy): Eukaryota > Metazoa > Nematoda > Chromadorea > Rhabditida > Metastrongylidae > Parelaphostrongylus > Parelaphostrongylus tenuis. Next base: position 102,788 of record JAHQIW010001544.1, read on the forward strand.
AATCTAAATTCTTTTTTCGAGATTTGAGCTTTCAGCCGCCTACTAAGACCTTAGTGTAAAAACTGTGTCCAGGTACAAAGCCACGAAAACGAGTGCAAAACACAGCATGTAATCTCCATGGAAACATAGTAGATATTTTTCTGTCATATACACCTGCTTTAGATCCCTTGAAGAAATGTGTTTTTGATTTTTCTAGACTTTTAGTAATCAGTAGATAGCAAAAATCGCGACAACTGTAACAGTATGTTATATTTCTTTAATAGCCTTTTTATTGTGCAGTAAAGTAAAACAAAATTATATTTCATACTCGAGCATTTTTTGACAGACAAAGCTATTCCTTTGAATTTTTTCATAACGATTTGATAGCACAAATCTCAAGAGGCTACTTATTGCGCTGTAGCAGCCAGAAGAAGATGATTTTCGTACTCGGAGCGCATTATTCGCTCCGATATGCGGATGGGATTTCGTAACTCGAGCAGCGCGATCGATCCCATGCACATACTGGAGAAATAATGCGCGCCGAGTGCGGAACCGAGTTTCCCCCCTGGCTGCTACAACGCAGTAAGCAGCCTTTTTTGGAAACGAGTATACTCTTCAAATTGTCGAGATTTGTGCTATCGAATCGTTGTGAAAAATCTAAAGTAAAAGCTACGTCTAGCAAAAAATGCTCGAGTGTAAATATAATTTTATTTTTACTTTTACAGCACAACAAAAAGGCTATTTAAGAAATGTGGTATACTGATGCACTTGTCGTAGTTTTATCAATTGTAATAAATAAAGTCTCGTAGTTCTATCAATTGGCTACCAATGATCTAGAAAGAAATTAGAAAGCGCATCTTTCTCAAAATGTCTAAACCGAGTGCGGATATCGGAAATAAACAAAGTTTCAGAGAACTAATCTTCTTTTGGCAAGTACAGCGCACTGAAAATTCCTTTTCGGAGCCAATTAAATATGCCAATGAAGCTGTCGAGATTTGAGCTATAGATTTCTGTTAAAATTCTGAGGAAAAAGCTCGGTTTTCTCAAGGGGTCGTAACAAAATGCAGGTATGGGAAATGATTCACATAATCTTCGCTTACTTGCTGAGGTGCACCAATGAAGCTTTCTCAGGAACCAAGCTCAGTGATGAAATCGCCTCTTTTTTAGCTATTGAATGGCTGCTTAAAGCGTAGGAAAGTCTGAGCCCAGTGAAAAATCATGAATGCACTTGGTGCTGAAAGGGTAGTTATAGTGAGAGTTATCGACGGCCTGGTATCGTATGCAATGTGTAACATCATTTTTGAGGAACTAGTGTTTTTCCTTCTATTTTTCAATCACCATGATATTTTTTGGGGTTCTGTATTGATCTGCATCAAAAGTAATAGATTTATTTAACAATAATCTTTGTACAGCTTATTATATTTGACAGAATGCCAAGATCAGTAGCCGGGTAGTGAAAGAGGGCTTTCTACTTGCGCTAAAAATTACTATGCACCAAGAGCATTCGAATGCGTAGAGAAAATCACGCAGTACTGAAGTATTACAAGTCATAGAATTATTTCCAAAGCAGAGTTCTAAACCCAATAAGAAAACAAGATCGTAAGTTATATACAACTCGCACTACGCGAGGTGAATCCAACTGTGATCCCAAAAGAGTTAACGTAGTTGAAGAATAAGCCCACGTCTCTGCTGTATAATAGAGCGCTAAGAGAGTCGCTGACATGAAAAGCTGAGCGCAGAGTCTTGAGTTTGTCAGTTAGCTTCTTAACAGTCTATACCTTCTTCAAGAGAATCGAGTGATCTATCGCTTTCCTTCCTCTGCTAAACCGAAACTCTCAATGAGAGTGATGAGGTGAATTATTGCCGATTGAGCATTTATGGTCCTTTGAAGTCGCGAAGAATTCTAGAGCCTTATGGTCACCGCGAGCACTCGCCAGCCCACGTAAATCAGAGGCAGGTTTTTCACTTTGTGACTAATTTAATTTCAGAACTGTAGTGTTTCCTGATATTAGTTTTACTCTTGGTTGGAACCCCGATGTATGCTGCTTTATCCGGCACCTGGGTCACACATCAGCCACAATGAGGCTGTGAACCACTGATTAGGAATGAGGAAAACATGATATTTGAAAGAAAATATACATTTAATGCTTAAGAAATTTAAATTAGTGATGTTATTTTCCTAGATAACCAAACTAACATGATGATGCTATAAAAATATATTCAACTATTGTTTCGACATCTCCGTTTTTTTTTTTCTTCTTTTTTATTTTTTGAAATCCCGATGCTCCGAATCGATGGTCGGTAGTTGATCAGAGACGGAAAGGGGGCGATGACGAACGAGTATGTACAACGGACTCGGATCATCACGGTTGTAAGACTGCCGTTAAAATAAAGTCAAGGTGATAAAAATTGTGATCATGAGGACGTCAGAGTGTCGATCGAATAAATTCGTTATAACAATTGAGCTTTTCTCATTTATCTATGAAATTATTGACCAGTCATACCAAGATTGCAGGAAAATCGGATTATGATAATGTTAAGCTCAGTGTACTGATATTCGTCGTTTCATTTGCTTTGCCTAGACGGAACTACTTTCTCAAGTAGAATGTTTCCCTTAATTTGGTTTATAAATCAAAACAATTAAAAGAATGTTCTGAGATTGATGGTATATCATGCATATTTTTTTTTCCTCTCGGCATCCGGTACATTCACCACTAACTTCACAGCATTAAACAGCATAAAAAGCCGATTGCCTTGCTAGCAAAGCAACACTTATTCGTCCTGTCCTCGAAAGTTTCGCCTTATTCTATTAATGATTACGGTAATACCTTTTCTGGAATTAGAGAAATCAGCTACTACCAAGAGCATAATGATGCTGCGTTTTTACATCACGAGGTTTGATTGCTACGAAAACAGTTTTCACTGATTTTTTCCTGAGAAATAGTTCCGAGATTGATAATAATAGTATTTATTGAGTACCAGTAATGCAGTACAACAGTAGAATAATAATGATAATGCAGTGATTAACGTTTCAAAGAGTCTCGCTATCCTCAGAGCCTAGAAAGGTTAAATTGATTTGCAAATTTCACTCGGTCAAACACTTTTATGATCCCTGCGGATAACGTAAGAAGATTGTTTTGAACCGCATAGAAAAAGCTTTGTTTTGGAACACTCAACGTTTGGATATTTTAGGTCTTATAATTATTCATTGGAGACCACCGCTCAAAGTCAATGTATAAGTAAAGCTGGCCTGGCTCAGGCCGGCTAGATTAGTTGAGGTATGCTGCGACGTTACGCGTTATCATGAGATACTCCTCTTCGCTATCCATTTTTGAGACTTTACTATCTATCCAGGAGGTTTCCAGAGTTTTACGCTCGGATGTTTCGGATTCATGTGCGAGTGCAGTGAATATGACGTCGCAATCTGCTCTTGTTTTTGTTCCCTATGAGTGCCGGGTCGGAGTTACGTTGACGCGCTACGTGCTCTTTTACACAAACGCAAGGTGGCCTACTCGTTTCGCCAATGTATACGTCATCACGTGCCTTACAGGAAATTTGGTACATTGCACCGGATCTCATGCAGTCGCTGTGTCTACCGTTTGAGCAAACTTGGCAGTTTTTCGTTTCGTAGAGGCTTCCTTACAGTAGACTACGGACTTATTGGCGCTTTAGTGTATTTGAAGGTATTTTGACTACGCTATCGGATTATGCAAATTTGCTCTCTTCAGGCAGCGTTTAACAGCTGTCCTTACTTCGTTCGAAATAAAGAGCAGGATGAATGAAACCATATTATCAGACTTGGCGTAGAATTTCCTCTAAGTCTAGCCTGAGGAGCTCATACTGTTTAACAGCCGTTAGAGATGGATAGTTTTTGCGCCAAGCTTAGGGATTGTACCTCATGTTCTTTTCCTGTGCACACAGATAGCTGTTCGAAGCATGTTTTTCACAAGTGCGCATTTTTTCTGTGACGGATGAGAAGATAGGTAATGAAGATGTTTTTGTTGCTTGTTTTTGCCGCATCATTTTGTGTTGTAGCAGTTCTCGGACAAGTTGACTTGAACATTCAACAATGGAAGCCAATGTATTTTGATTTCACACGGGTGAACTTCATGGACTCTGACTGACTAATCAACAGCTCAAAACATTTGTCCATTTCCTCTTGCGTTGAGCAGGCGACAAAGCAATCCTCTTTATACCTGCGGTAGAGTGACGACAGAAGATCGATTATTGGGACTTCCACTTTGGACATGAAGCCATAGCAGGGGTTGGAGCTAGTTGCTGCTTCATTACCAGCCCTTCAATTTGTGTGAATGAATTGCCGCACCATCCAGAAATTGAGCAGCTTAAGCACTCTGCTAGAAGAGTTATGACCTGTCCAATGGAAAAGGCATACATGTTTATAGCCCTATCGTGCTCCGTAATGAGCTCGCCGATGGCTTGCATTGCGGACTCATTCGACACGTTTGTATTACATATATGGCGGTCACGTCAAAAAACTCCATCACGTACGTGTTGTTGGGAGGCGCGTTACGTAGACAGCCCAAGAACATTTGAGTGCAAGTGAGATGAGGTGGAGTACGTTTTGGCAATCGGATTAATACTATGTTTATATTGTTCTAACCATTATTCCATCCTAAAGCCACTGATTTATTCTAAAGACGCCGAGTAACGGATAGAGCACGCATTTTCGGAGAGAATGAGGTGCTCGTTCTAGTCCCTCCTGGCGCTAAAGTTTTGCACATCACTCTATAACACTGGGTATATTTATAAATCATACTACTGCAAAAAGCGGTAAAATAAAAACAATTTCTTTCAGTCTTCAATACCCAATATCTGTCAGCGTGACTGGAATTTAATGTCAACACCCACTATCCGGGCCAGGTCGTTGACGGCTGGCGGCTGACATATAGATGCGCTGTAGCGTAGAAAGAGCGGTGTGCAAAATGAGTGTCAGTAGTGTAATGGGTAGAGCACGCGTTCCTGGAAAGAGTGGGTGAGGTGCGGGTTCTAGTCCCGCATGGCGCTAAAGTTTTGCACATCACTCTATAACACTGGATATATCTAGAACATCATACCGCCGCAAAAAGCGGTTGAATAAAAACAATTTTATCCGAGTTTGATAAATAGTTGGTCTTGATAGCTTTCACTAAGTAGACAGTAGTTAGTTCCTTGGAAATAGCCTTATCTAATGACTAAAAAGTTTAATTTCGTTTTCAGATTCTCGTTGGGACAGTCTTCTTTTCGATTGCACTACGAGCTCATCGTGAGTTCACCACTAAACGCCTGCGGAGGGAAGAGACCATCGAGAACGACCCAATTACTTGAACGAAAAAATCTACGAGCTGGAGATTTTTGGCCACTAAAAGTCAATAACACTAAATGGAATCACATGAAATCTTAAGAGGAAAAGAGAAGTTAACTACATCACTAGCTGTATTCGTGCATCATTGTAAACTTGAACTGGTGTAAAACAACGAAGCGAAACATATCCATGTAAATAGAGAATGATATTAAATGTTCTTATTAGTGTTTGTTACAGCATAAATGGCAATTAGCTTCTTACTTTTGCCAATGCTTCTCTAAATAAATCAAGTTTTCGTCAATCATACAACGAAGTATTAACATTGGCCTGCCCGATTGACGAGGCTTCCAAGACCACATCACTTGTCTCGCGCTCTACAAGAGCACATAAACAGACCACATGACATATTGGCTCAAATAATAATTATGAAATTTATTGAAATTTGAGCGTGGTTTTGAAAAAACACTCGAAACGGGCGGTATTGACAATTTTTCATATACTCTTGAAAGTGCTACCTCAGGGTACCTCCAGCCGCCGATATAGTCCGATAGCTCTTCCCAGATACTTTCCGCTTTGTAAATAGATTTTTTTAGGATAGGAGAGGTTCTTAAGGAACAATCTTGTGAAGCCTGTAATTTTTGTTCTGGTCATTTTGTCTTCGTAGTCCCTTATCTTGAATGGAATAGGTGGTTATTTATGACAGTTTTCTAGCAATTTACTTTTGTCACATTAGCATCATCCAGCGTCGCACTTTACATTCATCTCAACACCTCGCCCATTCGACCTGTTTCTTCATCGACGAAGGTAGCGAAATTTTGTACAAGAGTTAAGAAATCTACCAAAAAAAAATCGAATTTTTTCGTGAATTATATTCCTTGATTTTGATTGGAGAAATTTCCGCAGTCATTGGAAAAGATTGCTGTGGTATTTATTGGTTTTCAGTAATAGTAATCACCGGTCTCCGGGTAAGAAGGAGATTTTCCAGAAGAATCTATTACGAAATGTCCTTCACAGTGCAATAAGTGGCCAGGTTTTTTCTAGTCACTTTACGTACAAGTCTGTTGCCATTCTGAGAAGACATATTCATTTCAGCACTCGCCCTCTTATGATTAGAATGAAGTAACACAAAAACATAAGCTTTGGAAAAAGTAAAGTTTGATGCTGATCCACTTAGTTACCCTATGAAAAATAGACAGCACTAAAGACATGAAATTACAGAATGAATCATTTACTTTGCCTTTTCACATTGCTTAAAAGTGATGAATATTCAAATGGATCTTTTACAAGGCCGACGCTACACTGTAAGCCTTTACCCAGCGAAGTCAGGCATGTTTAGAAGTGGAAGCAGAAGTGAAATGCAGGCGGATTGAGTCCTTTCATTGACTGGAACGTTCTTTAATGGCTTTTATTCAAGATGACTTTGCTTTTGAATAGCATGTTTTGAGACTACTCTCCTATAGTGATTACTTACATAGTGTCTGACAAATTCCACGTCAATGTAAGTTGTTCAAATGTTCCATTCTAGGTATCCTCAACTATGCCCCTCATGTTATTAACGTCTATAGACCAGATAACCCATTTTAACCCTACCACTGATATTTCCTCGTTTACTGATTGCTTATGGAATAACTTCTTAAGCGGTTAAGCTAGCATAAGACCTTTGTGAAAACTTCTATTGCACTCTGTGTTGTATGTTCTACAGCAGATTGTTCTGCTATTGCAGCTTTCCCTAGGCTTGAGCAGTTCCCAAAAGAAGGTATAAGCACGAAAACCTGACTTTCTCGTGCAAGAGAACAAGCTTTGCACATGTTTTGCCACATAGGTTTTCTGACATTTGCGCATTTGCTGTCTTTAACACTTCTTGAATGCATAGAAAATTTGAACAAAAATGTTGGGCAATCAGTTCATAGATTTCAAAGCATCATCATGTCATCAGAGTTTGCTTTCTTTGAACGAAGTCTTTCCAGAAAACATAATGTTGCTACGATAGAGAGTACGCTTAGGATTTTCTTGATATAGCAGCGCTGATGCTGCAGGGGCAACGTTGATGCAAGTCTATGAAATGCATGCACTTCCCTATAAACCACCCTAAACGAAGCAGAACGACGCCTTGCAATGATTCACTGTCACAAACGTGATCGAAGCTAAACCGCTTTCAGTCTCCCATGGAACGTCGTACAACCTTTAAGGGTGGAACGTGGCCGATTAGTTGACTCAATGAAAGGAACGTCGTTTGTGCGATCGTAGCATCTAAATGTCATATCTCTGTGTTAGTGAATATGTTTATTCAACTTTGCATTTGAAAAAATACATGTTCATATATAAACATACGCGTATGCATTTGTTAACATTTGTGTTTGTCTGTGTGCTTGTGTATTGTTTACAGGAACTCTCTCTGTATCTATTACAGGAGCTTCAAAGTGGAATGTCATGTAGAAGAACATTGTAAAACGCAACATCACCGTGGTAATATATTTGATAAACAGTAACACCTTCTGTTACCCGAGAGTACATAATTCCGATGGAAAATCTCAGACAAATATGACCATATAGGTAAACTTCCGATTTAGGACACTCTATCATCATTAAATAATTGCTGTCTAGAATTTTAGAATGCTTTCATTTCATTTAACCCCGTATTCCAGTCTTTGCAACAGTTTGTCTTCCATTAACAACTTGTTGATTATAAGTAATAAAAGTACAGATAGGTTTAGTAGTAGGAAACATAATGTGAATTGCCTAGTTTATTTCTTATGTTTCAGATTCAAAGTGGCCTGCTTTCACTTCCATATGTATCAATTGAGATGGAGGGGAATTACATTAAGGACTATGTAGAAGAAATCATGAACATTTTACTTCTTTCAAAAAAATTTACATCGCGCGATTGGTAGAATTTTTTCAAGGAAATCACAATTGAAAACTGGCAAGCTGCAGCAGCTTTTATCTTTTTCACATTTCGAAAAAGCATCTCATTTCTGATGCGAAAAATGGTCTGACGAATGATATTGCCAAAACCGGTTCACATTTTGCTATACACCTTCCACCCCAGCCCTCCACCCCTCTCCGTCTAAATTTCGAATTGGAGTTCACAACGAAACAGCGCGGTAGAATTGTTCATGGAGAAGCGAACAAACGCAATTGTTTCTTTTATTTATCATTTAACGTCTATTTTAAGATCTGTTGACTGATTGGCCGTTAGACTGTACATTATTACACTCTGAATGTTAAGCTCATGGCAGTTTTGATGAAACTCGTAAATTCACTATCTTTCATCTATTTGCAGATATCTGTCAAAAAATGCATATCTTACCATTTAATCACTTACAATATAGGTGTTATGAATCGCAATAGTTTTTCACTATCCGTTCATTCAAATCTGTCTAATTCAGTGTGTATAATACCTCATATTAAAATGTTTATTTAGCGTTGCTTGTTCGGAATGACATAAGTCGCTCAACGAACAAATCATAACGAAGAGGTTCTGTGGCACAAAACGCTGAGTAAATTTTGGTGCTCGCAACCTAATAACCTGGAGCAGTACGTGGTGGTGGGCAGTGGTCGCATCCTCCTGAAACTCACAAGGCATAATGACAACAGAAATTGAAACCATAGAGAAAAAGTATTTCATGCCGACTTGCCTGCTGATCCGGTCTCTCCATCCGGTCCATTTTCTCCATTAGGGCCAGGCTGTCCAGGTGCTCCTGGTGCACCACTGTCGCCAGGGGGTCCTTGTGATCCAGGCTGTCCAGGTTGCCCATCAGATCCAGGTTGTCCGTCGGGTCCAGGAGGTCCTGGAGGTCCTGGAGGTCCGGGTGGTCCGTTGGGGCCAGGTACTTCTTGAAGTTGTCCAGGGGCTCCTGGAGCTCCAGGATTTCCTGGCTGTCCATCGTTTCCAGGAGGTCCAGGTGGACCTTGGGCCCCAGGAGCACCTGCTTGTCCGGGTGCTCCTGGTTGTCCATCGGATCCAGGATTACCAGGTGGTCCCTTTGGTCCCGGATTTCCAGGGGGTCCTATGGGACCTTCGGGACAGTCGAAGCAAAATTCGTGTGCGGGAGCGGGAGTGGGTGGTGGTCCGTCAGGTCCATCCTTACCAGGTAAACCGGGCTGTCCCATCAGCTCCATCTTCACCATCTGGTCCTGGAGCTCCAGGTGGTCCGGCAGGAGATACACCACAACCGCAACACACTCCACTGGGAGCTGCTTCAAATCCGCCTTCAACACCTGCGCTACTGTATCCAGCTTGTCGCCGGCTTCTTAATGCTCCTCCAGAGACTTTTGCAAGCACCTAGAAGTGAACTCTCTGAAAGAACTACGCTCCAAGGACATGAAAAAAAAATAAAATGAAACTTCTAGCAAAAAAAAACCTGTGTTCGAGTGACTTCTCGCCAGATGTTACCAGAGCGCGATTTGCAAAAATCTACTTCACTCTGCATAACCGACTGCATGTGTTGCATGTAGTTGTATAGCATTGGCACTGATATGACACAGACTAGGGTAGCCATAGTGGAGATGGCAACACCGAAGAAAGCGACTCTACGGAGAGAGTTAGCCTCTAACTCCAGCTCTTTTTCGCTGCTCATCTAAATCTACTCCACAATGCAAAGACCGATGAGGTTTTGATGAGATAATTGACGAATACATATCATTGTTTTGGAACTAACATAGTAAGCGAAAAGCCAAACGATAGAGCATTTCTTCTCAACGTATTCCACAGTAAATCGTTATAATTGAGACGAATAAACTCAATGATACAAAAACATGATGAAATAATAAAAATGGGAGAAACGTGTCGACTAAAAAAACTCAGATTTTTCAGCATGATAGTAATGAATGGAAGAACTTACCGTTGTTGCAATAGGATGGCTATACCCACCTTGTATCTCCCTGAGGCGAGGTGCCTTTTATAGTGGAATAGGGCGGGTGATTGCGCTGCAAGATGCCGAAGAAATAGTGTACGATGGTCGCGAAACATGACGATATAGAGCGTAATTCAACGAGGCGACGGGCCAAGGTCGACGCTTAGACGCCGACGAGTTTCTTGTTTCTAAGCAGGCTAGTGTTAATTAATGTATAACTCTTCAAATATTACTTTAACACGTCGGTTTTCATCACACCTATACAACTACCTTCCGCAAAAAAAGAAAATTCCCATCAAAATTCTGTTCATAAAGAGTTCCTACTGCTGCTTTATGAAAATGGCCAATTTATCAGCGATAAAATACGATTGCATTTTTAGTGGTTAGCAGATTTTCTTTACTGGATCAGGGGTTGATAGATCAGGTTAACCAACTACTTCCGAAGAAATTGTTCCACAGCGACAAAATTGTCTTAATCGGTGATCGGAAGAATAAAGACATGTCATGCTATAGCGAAACAATAGACTAGTGCTCATGATCTTGTAATGTCACTTGTGATTCGAATTCCTGGATTCCTTATGATTTTTTTGTTTTCTTTCTTTTCGCTCGTTGAGAAGAGAACTCCAAGCCTTCCGTCGTGTTCTAAACACTAACAGTTCGCCAACCACTCAACTATGTACGTGTTCTCTTAAAAACGTCAACGCGAATTCCGTATCCATAATTTGCATCCTGACTGAGATTTTTACATCACATACACAGCTATCCCTCTCTGTCTCTGTTTCTTTCAGTCTCACTGCCTCAATGCCTCTCTGTTCAATTTCTTTCTACAACATCGAACACTATAAGAAATTTGAAGCTTTCGAAGTTTGCCGGCTATAATTATTATTTTTTTAGCGCTCTCTAATGTTCCTCATTCCTCAAAGTTCAAACAACTTCATCTTAAAAGTGGTGATTTTATGGATGAGTATTCTTATGAATTAGCTATTTGGTGCCACTTAGTACTTATATTGTATAAGTGAATGTATGTGGGTGGAGAGCGTGCATGTCTACGTCCTACCTATTAAAACGAAAATGTGTTCCACTTTTAAATTACTAGAAAAACAATACATTGAAGTGATGATGATTTCAGAGAAAATACTCATGTACCGTCTGATCAGCGCACGAGCTTGTTGATTCGTGATTCTTTTAAGTCAATCTCTTGTAACTCTAGAAATAACGATCTATATGTGAGTGTATGTAATTCGTTAAAATCTTCTTACTCTTTATTGATTCAATTAATTTGATGTTCATAAAAGAGACTATTCAATAATTTAGTGATAGTCATTCGTTTTCCGCGTCGATTGATTGCATTTTGACAGATATCAGCGACCCATGAATCAAATTTGAAGGTCTCGTGGAGCTCTTATATACAGCGGAAACTCAGATACATGTGTATCAATATGATATGTCTTGAGTGCACTTTCATACATGTAGATGGAAAGCCTAACATTTCTATATATATGCATATGTATGTATATATGTACGTATGTATGTATGTACATATATATATATATATATATATATATATACATATGCATATATGTGACTGCAATGTTGGTATATATGCTATTCAAGAAGGTGTGTATGAACTTTCACTTTGGTATAACACACTTATTTGGTTTGAAAGGTATGCTCGTTTTACGAGCATTGGCAAGAAGGTCAAGTTCTATTCAATTTTAATGCAACAGATAGTAAATTCTCAAGCGATGAACCGCTTTCCGCGCAACAGGGTACACACGCCCTAGCCAACGTCAAGGACATCATTATCCATTTCATTTCAATCATCTGATACACTATTATATAGTGGGAGGGAAGATAAATAGAGGTGCAAATCTAAGGTATCCAATTCACAACAAACATGTACTTCGTCGCATCACTTGCATTGCAGATTACACCTGTTTGCATGATAGAGAAGATGTCGCTGTCGGGTGTGTTTTCAATCGCACTTTCGATCGGATCGTTCATTAAATTATGCAATGTTTGATGAAGCGCTTTGCAGATATATACGGAGACCAGGTTGAGCATAGACACTTTGACATAAATGCTGAAACCATGATGATACCGTTGTTTTACGACTTTTTCTACGCAACCATGATAATGTCGTTGTTTTACGACAACATATTCTGATCACCCAGAGCGAGACTATGGTCTTTTCTAGTAAATTGCAAATGTAACTAAGTCATTAGCCAGATGATGGCTGTAGTCACTTTCTCTATACTGGTACCTGTGAGTCGGTCCCAAGCTCATTTTGATTTGTTGTAACCGATTTGCTGAATCACAAAATTATCATAATACCGTTCATTGACTTTTTGATCAATCTTATTATAGCTTACAGTACTTTAACAAATCTCAGATAGAATGGCATCCGGTCAAAACAATAAGCTCTTCTCAACAAAACTTTCCGGTGCAGTGTTTCGTATTTGTAATATTATTTACGTAGTCAGAGTTTTATAAGTAGTTCCGTATCATAAATTTGAAGCGTATATCAAATTAGAGGTTATCGTCGAGATGTTATTGCTTTATTACACTTGTGTCATTCAATGATTTAGCTCACTGAGAGTTTTCTTCATACAGCTTGAATCTCGGCAAGCCTTCTGGCTTCTTGTTTGAAAAAGCGCATTTGTTGCTACGAATGAAGTCGTGACAGTCTTGTACTGCAACTCTACCACAGCGCGGACCGTTGTCTCAACCAGTAGTGGAAGCTTGTACTTTCGGAACTTTTAGTAGTTTTAGAGCTTTTGTCGCTCAGCTGTCGTTTAATGGTCTATTTTATTGAGAAATTCCATCGACCCTCATGAACTAACTTCGATAATGATCGTTTACAACGGAGGCACATTCTATTCTAATGTGAATGCTGACGTACTCTTAAGGGTGTTTGAATGAAACGCTTTGATCTCGTTGATATGGTGATGATACAAATTTCCATCACATGATTTGTCATCCTCTTGTACTTCAGTGTATAATGCTATGAGTAATTATAGTAGTGCTAACAATAAATGGTGAATAATATCGAATGTCAATAGAATATCGATTCTTATCAAACATTCTATAAAATATGTTTGGGAATTTGTGGAATTCTTAATAGAGGATGAGATGTGGGTGTGGCAATAATCAGATAAGATAGTACCCAAAGTGTTCACAAATGCAACTCTATCTATCGACGACCGGGGAAACGTAGAAAAACATTTCCGTACATTTTGGGGAAGTTAATGATAAAGAACAGTAGTCTATTTAACCTAACTTTAGTACGTTTTCAAGTGGAACATGAAGAGGCTAGTTACAGTACTCAAAATGTCAGGCATCCAAAATTTGTTTGTGTAAGAAAATTTCATGAAGAATTGATTCATTTAAAAAAAAAAGACAATTGTCAATATCTTAGCCCTTACCAGCCCAGCGCCGATAATCCAATACAGAAGTCTATAATACATTTTGCGTATCAACGATTTGTTGGTATTTAATTAGAATAAGCAATGTCTTAGAAGAAATTTTTGTCATAGCGTTTTTAATGTTCAATGAATAAAGATGTTCTGACTATATGAATTAACGGCTTTCTAGTAATAAAAAGCACACAAATTCCCAACTATCATTGTCTATATCATCCATCTTTTCCAACTCCAAAAAAAAGGAATTATTGAAATGTTGAGTTACACCACTTACACTATCCCTAAATCTTCAAGCGACATTAAACAGGGAATCACAAGGTCACATCACACACACAGGCTTAGAGTATCATCGCTTGCTGGACAGTTACGCAAACACTGCACCGGGAAGTCTCGTTGCTAAACCGACCGATCGGACAGTAGACTTTCTAGGGCAGTGAAACAGAAACAGAAAGGACGTTCAATTCCTATCGTCGTTGAAAGGAGGTGTATAAAACATGTGTTGTAATTTAAAGAAAGCAGTGATAAAATCATTCCATCGTTTCAATGATCAAAAATCACTAAACTATTGAAGGCAACGCTAAATATCTAAACCGACACGGGCCTATTTTGTCGTCTGTCTCAGTAAGCCTTGAAATTGTAGAAAATTTTATACAATTTTAATATGATGAAAAGGTGCTGTATAATTTGGCATGTTTGAACCTGAAGGAAGCTATAAACATGGTTTTCTTGAATTTTTAAACATTTTACTGTAACGAGCTCTCATGAATGCTGTATATCTAAACAACCTCATAAATCTTATTTAACGGTGAAAGTCATTCGAAGCTCAAAGGTGTTATCAAATACTATCCGGACACCTTAGCTGTTTTTGATGGAACTAATCAAACTGGAGTTATCGCCCATAAAATTTGCCTGTAACGCTTCCCGCAAAGCGATTTTCTTTTCATCCGGAGAAAAAACGTTTTGTAGCTTACTTGGCAAGTGAGTTACTTCATGGTGAAGACTATTTTTTCAAAGCACTGAAAGGGCTGAAATTTCACCGGTATGAAGAAGTGAGTGTATATGATGTACTGCAATGATTTTGGCAAATAGATCTGTCGTCATGATAGAGTGGTGTGGTGAACTTTGAGGGTTACTAAAATCTATACCAATCTCAAGGAAGTGGTATGATCAAATGCTTTTCACATTCATTAGAAAAGGTCAACCTTGAAAAAGCAACATAGGAACAGATTTATCACTCAGCAATCGTGTTTTCTCTGTTCATCAGTCGACGATACTATTGTTAGTCTCATTATTTGTCTGAAATTCTTTCATAAAACGACGTAACGACGTAACACAAAGCTTTCGGTTGACGGCCGTGTGCTTTAAGTACGCCGATAGTTTGATAGTAGAGAATGGCATGCTAGTCGTCAAGGACGGCATGCGTTCAAAATCATCAGCAAAGAGAAAACCGAGAAGGTCAACGCACTTGCCACTAAACGCACACACCCGCCGCCCAGCACCTAGCCTCTTATAATTGATGTTTGGATAACACGGCAATTGTCGGGAAAGACGAACGAATAAAAAGTGCATATGATGGCCAGAAATGTTGTCAATGCCCTAGAACACACCCAGAAGATTGAATCATCCAATGTGTGCACTAGTTTTGCATAAGTGTGACCACTGCGTCAACATCGGCTTTTTTTAATTCTCAACATATGGCAGTGCGTTGCCAGCAATTGGTGGAACCACTCGCGCGACTACTTAAGTCATTTCTCATCTAAAGAAACAAAATTCCAGTAACGTCGCTGCACATACTAAGAGTTAGGTAACTTTGAGAACATGCTTTGTCGTGTATTTTTCACATTTAGCTAGTATCACACGGAAGATATTGTGACAATTCCAACACAAAAAAGGGACGAAATGGACAATGTTTCTCGTGACGAAATTCACCCACTCGGGAATGAATCAAATCAATCGAGTTTAGAGTTCATCGATAGCAACAGAAATAAAGGATATAGTAAAACTCATAAGTGAAATATAATTAAAAATATAGTTTACAAAGGTAGCTATCAAGAAAATCAAAATGACCATGAACACTCTGCCCTGTATAGAGAACTGAGCAAAAGGCAAGGCAGCGTTCGAAGTGATTCATATTTTCTGTCAAGGACAGGATTTGTCGAGAAGAAGGAAATCAGCAAATGTTTTTTTCACAAGGCTATCATTGTCAAATTCTTAACTTAATTAGGCGAAAAAATTGCCTCACTCATTTGCTGCTATTTAATATAAGTTGACTTTGCGCAGACAAGTTTTGCAAACGATCATCGGACGTGGATGAAGCTATTACGGAAGTGCAAATAAATCAAATTCGAAAACAAGTGCTAGTTTGGATCTGATGTATCACTCACTCACGAAGATGGATCGCTTCCAATTACGATCGAACAGTTTGATCAATATCAGCGCACAAAAGGAGTCAGAATACATTATTGAAATATACGAAAGCATGTGCCTCCGCTGTCAAAAGCAGAAACGTCAAGCTTTTTTCAAAGAATGATATTTATGAGACGTTCAAGCAGTTTGTCCAGAATTTTTAAAGTTATTATCGCTAATCTTTGCCGTTCACTTTGAAATACCATATGTACCTCTCATTCTCGAAATGTAAGGAAGAGGTGATGGTTTCTTTTGCATATCACCAGAGATATGGCAAGCTCATCAGCCATCTACCAAGCAAGTTGCTGTGTTGTGCTCGTAAATGAATGGATGTTCTATCAATCCAGGAGTAATAAAAGGTTCATTGACAACTCTCGATGAGGATCGAGGAGACTTCGGGTTCTAATGTACCGATCCACTGAGCACTACCAGAGTAGTAGACAGTCTATGCACATGGCAACGATCACACCAGTTGAGCGCTTGAATTCTCTTCTGAATTTCATTTTTCCATTACTATGAGAGGAAAAGGATGCTTGTTTGTTCCAACAATTTGAACTGAGATAAGAGAAGTATTATAGATTTTGAAGTGCTCTTTGTCACATTTGAATGTGTCATTCCGTGAAGAGAATTGATAAAGCTTATTCATCAGAAGCTACTTTTACACAAATCCTCATGCTGTTCATAATGAAATCTTGTTCAGGTGCTGGCGGAATCTTTATTGTGCTTTGATAACAGTTGAAGAAGTTGCTGAGTTTTGTTCACAGCAATTTATATTATATCCGAAGGCATGCATGAAAAAACCTAAGTAAGTCTTCTATTGAAGAATGCATGATGACATCAATCAATTAATGAGATCTTTTAATATGAGATATGCTATGATATTACGCGATAGCCTACTATGGCATGATAATTTCAAGCTTTGATAGTAATATGAGCCGCACTCACATACTGTCCAAGCATCAGTCATATTAGCTTGTATGCTCAGCGTGCCACACTTGTCAACAGAAAAAATCGGATTTGAGCTTGCATTGGTTTGAGTTGACGATCCATGACCCTTACATTGACATGTTGAACTGTTCACGGGTGTGATTTTCTTTGGCCTCCACAGATGGTCGGAGTGAGGCGTTATGAGGTCTTCTCCATAGGCAATTAAGGACACTTGTGCGCCCTATTTGAATTTCGATAGACACCCCTTAGCAAATCTTCCTAATTAACTACCGAGCATCGAATGCGTAGCATTCACTATCAGTTTTCTTTGCAGTTTTTATGGTCACAACAACAATTTTCCTCCGAAAAATCGTTCTTTTAGTCGTTATACATAAATTAAAGCTTTTCAAAGCATATGATTATCGCATATTGTCTTGCTCACACTTACGATGATGAATTTCCGTCCAAATGATTCACGGCAAATGCCTACTTTTGATGAAAAGCTAACGAAATCGTTCAAAAAATCCACGGAGATGTTTTTTTGATTTAGCAGCACAACTGATGAGAAAAATGGTTAGTGAGTCATTAGTAATGTCCTTAAATTAGTTCAACGATGTTTGAACGAGGAATCATTTTAAAGGAAACGTTGAAATACGATTGATAAGATTCTGAGGCAAGCAAAAACGAATATTTATTGTGAGTGAATAGATGCAGAGATAGCAGCGAGTGGAATAACAATTTGGATACACTGAGAATTCATTTATGAGCTTAAAATTGCTGTGTTCCAGTGTAGGGACTTCCAACTGTTGCAACTGTCGATACCTGTGGCATTGAAGTGTCTCTCTCATTCACGTATCTGAATATAAAACTTACAATATAACTAAGAGTACTGAGTGGTATGCAAAACAGTAGAGCTTAGGCGGGAGTTGAACCCGCGTTTTACCCATGCCGAGTACGCGTGTTACTTACTACACCACCTAGACCACAGTTTTGCTGCTACTTTTTCCTGGATATATCTTACCTTAGATGTACGATTGTGACATTTTAACATTTCTAAAAAAGCACTAAAAATGAATAATTTAGATGGACTCTCAATAGTTTAGGCAACTTTGAGAATGGAAATTGACTGGAGCGAAATTTCGATGTTGAATATTTATGGCATTTGTGTAGGACGTACAACTGTGTACATGAAATAAAAAGTTTCTTTTGCAGCGATTCACTTTAATCACCTTGTATGCATCATTGGTTGTGCGATTGGGGTATACTCTTCAGGATGGTTGCTACCATCGAAATGCTGGTACTTCTTCCGTTGTGATATCTTGAAAATGTAGCATTGTAAATGCAAAGTTATGACAAGAATAGAAATTATGGAAAATAGGCAACAATCTACCACTTTTTATTTAACCAAAGATTTTTGAACATTTGCATTGTTGAACAGCAAACCTTTCCCATTTTCCCAGCTGCTTCTAAAGTGCTTGACTTACGCTTATACTTCTTTGTAGTAATAATTCTTGGTACTTTGGCACTCTAATACCCGTCTTCGCAGTGTTTTTTCACTGTGGCGGATCCCAGTACTTCTCGCGTTCGATCTTTATTTCGTTTTCTTGTGGTCGTAGTCGTAGAATTGTGGCTGAGTGCGTCCCCTTGCAATCTCAAGACAGCCTGCCTGTGGCGTTCCATAAGATCGTTGCTACGGCGGGAGAGTGCTGGTGGGATTTTTTTCAAGCGAACAGCAACGAGCATCACAACCACTCTGCCACGTTGCTTCCCCCACCCCCGGCATCAAATCTATTATGGAAAAAACCTATTGGCTCTGAGAAACAAGAGAAAAACGATGGAGAGATATTTTATTTTTACCTGATGCATTATTATTATGACGAGCGCAATACACAAAAGTATACTTATGGCTAACAGGATCCACGTCAGTGTCCTCCAAGCCGACACACCAGTGATCATGAAACAAGACGGCATCAAAGGCATACATACAGCTGCCAAGTCTCATAATTGCTTCAAAAAATTACATGGTCCCTAACAAAAAAATATCAAAATGTACAACTATCTATTCATCTCCTATGCCTATATAAATTCATACTTCTTTATGAAACTGGTTAACAACGGAAGCTCAGCAAGCTCTAATGAATCCTTCTATCGTTAAAATTTGAGGTAGGAAAAACTCTAGTTTTGCGAATTACTATCATGAAATCACCACGACTTCCCATTATTCGGAAAGAAACTAAGCTAACACAAAAGTAGCTGAAGTTTTTAATTATGCAGTAAAAACTCACTCATCTAGTATTGTTGCTTTGGGTGCAATAGTCGCCATCTTATTTTGTCGTTCAATACTCTGCGAAAGGATTTCTTTAAGCAAATTCTGAATGCGTGCCAATTATCAAGATAACTCTGGAAGCACAGCAAGTGGAAACTTTAGAAATAACGATTGTCAAAAAGGATTTAACCTTATCAAGAGAATTCTGCAGCTTCTCCCCAAGTTTCATTGCAATCGATGCTTTGGAGCTTTGCTTCAAGGCGTCCTGAAATGAGAGATTAATACGTATCCTCTATTTTATATTCAAAAACAAAAGAGTCCATGCTCTCATTACTGTGAAGAGATCGGTATTATACAGAAGTTTTCGCGAGCTTACCACACAAAAATCACAACAGAAATACTGGAACTAGTTTAGAGATATTTTTCGGTCAACTTTAACACTGTATGATCAACAATCAAAAAGACACTTTTGATGCATGAAAACCGTGCTCGATTCCTTTTCGGCAAATGTCATCACATATGCAGTTTGTCAAAATTTCCAATTTTTCAATGTAGTGTTGGATTTATCATAGGTTTCGAAGTTGACATGACGAAAATTCATTGAGTCATAGAGTAGCGTCAATTTTTTTTTTGTATCACGTTGGTTCAATATAGATGCCAAAATTTTCATGTAATTTGTTCTGTGAATTTTCAAGTAAAAGCTCTTTTTCGATACTTATGCCGTTATACATCACTACAAAGCTCATTTAAAGTGTTTTCGCTCCTCAGCTCATATTCAACATTAGTAATAGAAAGATAATTTCCAAAGTCTACAAATATTTGCAAACAAGATACAATTTTAGTAAATGGTGAAATTATTGGCATATAATCGAAAACTAATTTTCTTTTCGCTTTTCTCATTCATACTTGTGTCTGGGAGAGTGAAATGACGAAATAGACGAGATTTTGTCGAGAGTAACGTCTACAAATGCACAGGATTTTAGACGAATTTTACAAAAATTTCCGGAGAGCTGACTAGATTCATCAAAACGTGGCCGACGCTCATTGAAAAAGATATTCTAAATAGGACAGGTTTAAGTCCACTGTAGAAAGTCATGAATGGTTATCCTCCTAAACTGAGTTGCCTAGAAAGTCTTGTACTTGATTGAACGGACTAACGCTCTGTTCTGAAAGAGCTCTGGTAGTGGCTAAATCAAAAGATTACGATGAAGCCTAAAGGAAGCAAATAGGATCATGACAAAATCTCTATTGCATCAACCACAGCCAAATTGTTGCTAAAGCTGTAAAAGTTAATTGAGGATATCATATGAGTTGACTAGTCTCTGCTAAAAAATGAATAAATTAATAAAGCTCAATAGCATCGTAACACACACTATTATCTGATCACTCGTCGACAACCGAGCAGATCTGGTCTATATTAAAAACTACTGACTACTATCTCAACTATATAGTGAAAATACACAGCTCAATATTTAGAGTGACTGAACGACGACGATAAAATTACTCTATAGTCTTGAAACCATTTCAAAGAAGCACAGAACAACTATAGGTCTCTTAAATAAATTCCAAATTATCTTGGATGAATTAGTACAGCCAGCAACACGTGCAGGGATTGTTGATTTCCTAGGAGATACACTGTGACTTCTGCCCCAAACGGAACTGTTGGATTGGCTTATACTACAAGGTTCGATAACATTACTTGTATCACCCGTCGCCCCGTTGATCGTCAAGTGACTCGGTGGGTACCAGCAACACTTCCATTTTTCCCTGTCGCGTGCAAGAGTAGCTCAGAGGGTCCTCTAAAGTTCTAGGGATTCGCTGAGCATCATATCTTTCTTTTATAGCTTTCGTGAAGAAGTCGGACCAACGGGTCGGTGGTATTTCTGTAGAGCGCTTGATGTCCCCAGGAATCCAGTCGGTAACGGCTCTCGTCCATCGGTTGTCGTTGAAGCGCATCACGTGTCCGGCCCACCTTATTTTCGATGTCCTGGCGTGTAGAACGGCGTCTCTGATCTTTGGTTGTTGACGCAGGTCGAAACTTCGAATCCTTACCCTTATTTGCGAGATACGGGGTACTCCTAGCATTGACCTTTCGACTGCGCGTTCATATCGCCAAGTGATCTATCATCCTGCTTACGCACCGATCAGGTTTCCGCTGCATACGTTAGGGTAGGAATAATCGTCGAGTCGAAAAGGTGAGCACGGAATCGGAGGTTTTTTGTCCTTTTCACTAGATCTTCGATGTTCTTAAACGTTCCCCAAGCCACTCGTTTCCTCCTGCTCAGCTCTGGAGATAGGTCGTTCATCATGTTGATTTCACGACCAAGATAGGCGTAAGTGGGCATTCGGAGATTGTCGTTCAGTTGACCGCGGATGGGGCATTCAAAACCCATCCGTTCCTCATGAATGTCGTTTTCGTTAGATTTAGTCGAAGACCCATCATTCTTCAGGCGTTGTCAACATCGGTCAACATTCGTTCCGCTTGGCTGAAGTTTGATGTTATGAGGGCGATATCATCAGCAGAGCGAAGATGGTTTAATTGTCGACCGTCAATTTTCACTCCCATATCGTCCCATTCTAATGTTCGCATGACGTTTTGGAGAATTACAGTAAATAATTTCGGCAAAACTATATCGCCTTGTTGAGCCCTTTTCTTACGTCAAAGGTGACATTTTTGTAGAATGAAGATATTTTGGTTGTGAAATCTTTATATAGCTCACGAAGGATCATTATGTACCGAATAGGGACGCCTTGGTTATCCAGAGCCTCTACATCCTCTTCTGTTTCCACTGAATCTTCCTAGATCAGGCTCTCTTCAGATCGATGAAACTGAGACAGAATGGCTATTTGTGCTCTCGTGAAACTTCAGTGAGTCTTGCAATCGTGTGGATGTGGTTTATGGTACTAAATCCTCGGAACCCTGCTTGTTCGCATAGCTGTCCTTCCTAGTGTTCCGCCAATCATGTTTAGGATGACTCGAGTGAAGAGTTTATAGGCAACGGACAGCAAGCAGATTGGACAATAATTGCCTATATCGTGAAGGTCTCCTTTTCTAACCAACAATACGGTCTTGCTGGATTTCCATTGATTGGGAGCCTTGCATTCTGACAGGTAGCGAGTGAAGAGCAGAGCCAGGGTGTTGATTAGAACTGGCAGTAGGCTCTTCAGGTGTTCTGGTCTAATCCTGTATGGACCAGGTGTTGTTCTGTTCTTCACCGACGATATAGTATGTCGGATTTCGGAAGGGAGGACCGGTGGCACGACATATTCATCCTCTTTAAATTTATGTGACGGTAAGAGCACATGGCTAGCGAAGAGATCCGAGCGGTACTGGTGGACGATTTTCTCTATTGCCCTTCTGAAAGCTGTGATTGTCCCGTCAGGGCATCGGAGTGCAATCATCTTGGTCGTGTAATTAGCGAAACCTCGCTGGGCTTTGCGAATGCCTTCCCAGCTTCTGCAGCTTTTGCCATAACTGCTGCTCGGCTCTCGTTGAGGTCTCCATCGCTTCTCTGCAGCGTTTCGCATGATCGGACTTAAGTTTTCGGTTGCCTGTAGCTAGTACGATTCCATGTTGACGTAACAGCTCAAGGGCCTGCGGAGACAAGTGTCTCATCGTGACTTTGAGACTCTCGGCTTTCACAGCGCTAACGTGAAGATATTCAATGAGCCGATCGTATTCCTCGTCGATGTTGTCGACAACGGTATCTTGCCAGGAGCCGAGCAATGATTTACATACATTCTAGCTTACGGTAGTTCTGAGACTTCGTTTTTTGTATTTAACGGCTTTCTCTCCTTTTCGCGAAAAACGGAACGTTGCGCGAAGGAGACGATGGTCTGATCCCGTGTGAAACCTAGGAACAACAACGACATAGGTGAGGCCAAACCTTCGATTTACTAAAATGTGGTCAATTTCGTTATGGTATTCTCCATTGGGAGACTCCCACGTCCATTGCTGAGAGTGAGGCTTTTGGAATTGTGAGTTACCATGCATGGATTGGGTCGTCATGATAAACTCAGCCTCTCACACTGTTCATTCCATTCTAATCCTTGGGTCCTAAGGTGACGTTCTTCAGACATTGTTCTAGGTCCAATTCTTGCGTTAAAATCTCCGACAATGACCTTGATGTATGTATGATCCTCTCTAAGAATTTTCAAGGTCCATATAGAACGCTTCGACTTCGTCCTCGTCATAGCTTGATGTTGGTGAGTAAGCAACGAAGACGGTCAAAGTCGGCATAGAACCACATCGTTTCAAACGTAATCGTCCGATACGGGTTGTTAGTTGTTCAAATGAATCGGTGTTCACGATCAAATTCAATTTGACGAGGACGCCAACGCCGCCGACTTCTCTGTTATAGCATGTTCCAAGAAACAGTTTTTCCCCGGTGTCATAAACAGCGTGAAAAGGATGGCGTCTTCTCGTCTCAGCCAGGCCAATGACGTCGCCTTCTTGCTTGAATCAATAGATTTCTACAGCGGATTCGTGAGCGGAGGTTCTTGCATTGTAGGTACAGATCGCCATTTTGGTCCGTTTCTATCTTGGCAGCCTAGTTTGGCCCTGAGATTTTAGCAACTTCTCCATACTCGCCCTACCTGGCGCTGCTGTACCAAGGGCTCTTTCGGGGTCAGGGGAATGAGGCCCATATTTATTACTGTTTTTTAGCGATCTGATGCCCAACGTATAGCTTGCTAGGCTCTGAACATGGAGACTGTGTACTCACGAGTAGCTTGCCACTCTCTTTCGAAGAAGCCGGAGGAGATTATTTGTTGGAGGGGATTCTAATCGCCTCCCATGTACTTCCCAGCCGCCTGATTGCAGGTTTTTGGCCGACTTGACTCGTAGAAATAGAGTTTTGTCGAATCGGCGCTGCAGAAACAGGGAGCTCGTTCCCTGAATCTACCTCGTCTTTGGGATAACATGAATCTAATGATTGAATCTAGTCGAAATCCACAAATTGTAGGATATACAATGGTAATTATCAATAATATTTCTTAATATTAATTTTCAACATCAATATATTGATTCACAACATTCTATATATACTTCTAATGGCAATGTACTAATTCTCACTTCTATGGTATGCTTGAGATTTTTATGTTTTTGAATGAATTGTGCGTACTTCCCCTTCATTTCTTCTTCAAGTGCTTCGAGCTCATTCTTTTGAGCCTAAAAATACAAATTTGGTTATTGACGATATGAAAATGCTTTCAGTTACCATATTTTCGGATGACAACAAGGACAAAGTTTTCGTTATTTATGTTTCAATGGTGGGAAATGTAGTAACTAAGTGGTTGGTGATACAGATTGTTGGAAAACAAGGCGTAGGTTCGGTCTTCTCCTCAACATTCTCTTGCAATTACCTGAGAACACTTTGGTCTTGCTATACTATAGATTGCACAAAATTATGACTTAACCACTGCTCTGCGACATTCATTGAAAGGACAGAATCTTCTAGCAGCAATCTAGGCAACACGCAAAATGTTCGAAAATCTTCGGGCAATACATAAGGGGAGGCGAATCGTATACTAGAAGTACTAGGTATCCGCATAGTAGAGTTCGGTAGCGGGTCGTGTACAATAAATGAGTCAAAAAACTAAAATGAGTAGTATTTCGGCTAGCTGAAACATATGTGGGGTAAATTCATTAATCAGTGAGAATTTCATTCATTCCAGTGATACATCTCCCACGCAATGCCTTTTCTAGAAAAATGCTTCAAACTTACAATTATCTCATTTTTCATCTGATTCATTGAATTCCGATAATCTTCACGCCATTGCTGCATTCTTTGATCACGAATCCTCTTTTGCTCCTCCAGAATAGCCTTGATTTCGGAAAGTGTCGATCTCATATTTTCCATCATCTTAACTTTTTTGCGAATTATACACTTTTAATGATATCCTCCTGACAGCTTACTTCCTTTCGAGCATCTTTTGTCGCATTAATAACATTAATAAGTTTGGACCTCAATTCGTCCAGTTTCGGTTTCATCTTCCGCCATGCCTGTTTATATTCCTGAATGGAAAAAAATTTAGAATGTCGGCGACAGCCATAATGGTATTTATCACAAACCTCTTTTTCCTCTTCCTTCTTGAATGCCTTCTGCTCCTTTGTTATCTCTTTAGCCATTTTGAGTTGGTCCAGAAGTTTATGAATATTCTAAAGAATTTGCGATCAAATAAAGCAACCAATCGAAAGCAGTCACTGTGTTTCGCTATGGACGGCAATTTAGCAGACGCAATCTTTTTTTGTTCCACTATAATCATTGAATGAAATTTTTCAGAATGATTCAGAAGGTTCATATTCAACGTATTCAAGTCTCATTTATGCAAACCACACATTTCCGATGGTCATGCTTAGTGCCTTCTTCTGGAGTATTTGCATATAATCCATAGCACTGACTTTTTTCAAAACCTCGCAACAAACATTCAACATAATTTTTTAAGAATATGTAAAGCCTTTGCGACGCTGGTAGCCAAGTCACACACGTTGTGCTATCGCCACATACCCCTCCCGCCTTGCTACAATGTAGGGCTCAATGTGTGGCGCGGGCTACTGACAAATGGGACGAGACCACCGGAACACGTGTATGGCTCTGACTTACCAACCTCGCTATGGTATTAGAGTATAGCTCTGGCCTACCAACCTCGATATGGTATTAAACATTCTCAAAAATCATATTGTTTACATATGATATATAGTTTGACTTATGCATACACTTTCACAGAAACTATTTTGCTTCTTGGTGATGGGGTTTGTTAGAAATAATCTATTGAAAATTTGTCCAAAGAGCAACTTTGGGATAGCTGGGTTTTATGTCTGAATTTCTTATCGATCGATCGATTAGAAGCAGTCAAAAAATAAACTCACAAAAATAAAACTCTTCAAAAAAGAATAACCTCCATCAATTCCATATTTTTCCTAAAAGTTCTAAAATTTTCTCATCGCAACCAGATTAATCCTTCGCATATTCTTTTGCAGAACATCTCGCGTACAGTAGACGCAAATCCATTTAGTATATCAATGTTTAGTGTATAAACCTGTTTCAAGATATCAGTCCTTCAAATTAGTGTTTTTTCTTGTTTTTTTTCTCAGTTGCTACTCAACAAGCTTTTGAAATTTGAAATTATTCGTTTTAATTCTCACAATCAATCGCTACAGCTGTGAAGTAAAAGTCTTTTTCTTAGCATACAAGAGCAATCATGTATTAGAGGCACATAAGAGAGTGAAGATTGCTATGGAGCACATGTCGAAAAGAGCAAGCAGAAATTTTTTCAAATTGCTAAAAAAACCTATGTATTCAACGGAAATCGCGTTTTATGCATTTTGAAAGGAATGCGATCGTATGTAGGACGCAACATGGCGGAAAATTTCTTTGCATTCTCCCTTTTCACTGCAATTTCCGTCGAATAAATTGGTTTTCTCCACGCGATTAGAAAAGACTTCGCTTCTTTTATTTTGTGCATACTTCATAATCTCCTCCACACGATCACACGCTTTTAGCGCATAGAAAATATTGTATGCCAAGAAAACTACACACACATCCCACATTAATGACCGCTACTTCCAATTGTGAGGAGTAAATTTCAAAAGTCAGATTGTCAGAAGCTTCTTTCGAGGTAAGTATAGGTTAGAAAAGAGTAAAGGCTCATTTGAAAATCAAAAGCTCGTAGGGTAGGGTGATAATTGTGAGTGGCTTAATGGAATGGTATGTTCCTTTGTGTTTGTACTGGCCGAGTGCATGGGGATGCAATCCATCAGGAACAAAAGCACTGACTTGGTCCGTCCCAACCCTCTCTTCAAGACAGGAAACAAAGTCTTTCCAAAACATCTGAGCTTGAATTCCTCTAAGATTGTAAAAGACTGTGACGCCAGCATTCTACGCTATTCATGATGATGACGAAATCTTGGAAGCAGCAGTCGAAACAGCAAGCAAAATGTGCGAAGTTTTTGTGGAAAACGCAGGCGGATAAAGGAATAGAGTGCTAGTGCTAGCACAGGCACAGTGAGATGTGATGACGAATCGTGTAAAATCTTATATAGTGGTAAGAGGCGCTCTGCGTTGCACATAAAGTCGATGGTTCGATGTCGCGCTCACGCTTGACCCAGCTCTTCATCCCCCGGGGGTCGGTAATTTTGGTACCCCCACTTGTCCAGAAGGATAAGCAGCAGTGACATGATAGATGGGTAAGCCATTGCAAGTCACTGTAAAAGATATGCATCCAGTCACCTCATACAAAGCGAAAAATTAAGGACGAATGCATAGCGGATCCCTCAAGGATTGATAAACGGCGAGAGCTTTATCCTTTAGCTCTAGATATATGCACTGTGGACGAGATACTCTGCATCTTCCATGCTTAAAAGTTACGTATCATAACAATATTATCATATAGTGCTTAAAACACAGCCAAGCTTCTATAAAAGCCTCATTTTCTGTGAGGCGTTAGAATGTACGCAAATGTTCCTCCCTAAACTTTTTGCAATGGGCCAATAGTTTATGAAATGTTAACGTAGAACCCGATGTTAACGTAGAAATGATCTGGCATAAGCTTTCTTCGCAACGATTTGCTATTTCATTGCTTGCAGATAATTTCATCATCAAAACGAATTGAAAAACTAGTTGTAGGAAACCTCGTCATAGACAAAAGGATTCTGTGGAAGCATCTTCATAAGTCCTATCTATCCTACTTGTCAATCATGAGCACTCTGCCAGTAGACTTAGTGTATCAAAATAGACAATCGGAGAATATGCGGTTTTTCTGGATAAGACTTTGTCGTCTGTCTGTTGAAAAGCCCATTTTTGATGATTATGTTTTTTCGATAATCATTTCGATAAGTTGAATACCTGACTAGAGCAGGTGATCACATGATAACGATAGGCATTATCGATACATGTGTGCACGTCATCATTTCCTACTCAACGAAATACAACGTATCATTTTAAAAAGACAAATGCTTACTGAGATAGTCACTATTTTTCTATTAACCACGGTGCACCGATAACACCTCGGAACGGCTAAACAGAAGAAAATACTCATTTACTCAAACTATACCGAGGTTAATGGATAGCCGGTCCTGGGAGTTACTATTTTATTTTGGCAAAATCAGAAAAAAACTATTTCTTTCAAAAAATCTATTCACAGTAGTGATTTCCAGTGCACTACATATGTGTTCAGAGATGGTTGCTCAAAATCGAAAAAGGTACCAACTTTTTATGATGCACGTACTGTATTCAGTGCATGTCATGATAAACGTGTTACTGTGTCATAACATTGAATTTGTAACGAAAACCGGTTTGAGTGTGTGTATCGTCGAGTGGTAAATAAATGCTTTGCAAGGTTTAGATTGAGGATTTTTTTTTCCGTCTTTAGAGGATAATTCAGAAACATGTAATGATTAGCTTTTTAGAATAATGCGCTGTTTTTCTAAGAGAAATGCCTACGGCTGAGCAGAAAAGCTTTGGGAAATTTTGAAAGTATCGCTTTTCTGAGCAAGTTCACAACAAAAACAACAATAACTATTCTTCAAAAAATAAACCACTATTGTCCACGACTATCTGCCATCGTTCTGCAAGATTCCGAACCTGCTTGAAGCCACGCATCCGGTTCCTTAGAATCAAAACACTCTTGACATGTCTCTTAACTTGATCAAATAGATGATTCAAAGAGGCGGTCATTTAAAAAGTTTGCATTGATTGAATGAGTCTATATTCGAATAAAGCTTATGCGGATTCTGGCGAGGCTTCTTGTGAACAAGATCAAAATGGTTCAACTTGTTGCCGTTGGTTTCACTGCGAAACACCATGCTCTTCAGTCAAATCATGAGTGCTCAATGAAAGCTTAGCATCCAAAGCAGCTTACCAGTTAATTTCGTCCAATACAGATGGCCGGTCAGAACTTAGCATATCTTTGAGGTCAAAACTGCCTTTTTGAAACGCTTAAACCATCTGCCCACTCGATAATGTCACCATACTAGCACCTTTACCCTCATTGATCTCATCAACGACTTCAAGCATCGTTAAACCTTTTCTTTAATAATGGCGGATCAACATATGCAAATCATGCTGTTCAGCAGGCATTTCGGAGCTGAAATTAATGAGCTAGATAAATATTTACAAATACATCAATAAAGGTGGCACAAAGATGTCAAAAAATGAAACTTTCAAAAAGTTCCCAGGACTTTTTGCTCAACTTAATATGTCCGAACGCTTCAAATAATGTGCAAGATGATCAAAATTCAGCTTCATTATTATAATATCATTTTAAAGATATGTTTGCTAGAAGTCTAGATATTTCTAAATCAATACCTCTTTTTCTTTTTCAAATTTGTCTTGTTCTTGCAGTTTCCCAAGCATCTCTTGCTCTGTTTACCTCGTCAACGATAGCCTTCCATTCGTCTATTATCTCTTGCTTTTGATTACGTACTTTTGTTTTGTAAGCCTTCAATAAATTCATCAACACATGTGAAAATACACGTTAATGACGGCTTTCGTACATGCTTGATCTTTAAATATTCAATTTTATTAAACTTCATATACACACATTTTTTCAATCACACTCATTAGAAAAGATGATATGTTGGAGTTTTCTAACGTTACCTTAACTGACCTGCTCATAATCTTGAAGCTTCGAAAACTTTTCACTAAGAGCATTTTTTAGTGTATTCACCGATGTATTCAAATTATTCACAAACTCATCATTTAACCGATCTTTCTCTTCCCTGAAAAAGTGCTTTTTGCTCTAATTTTTTAAAAGGAATAGTTCGAAATCGTAATTTAGTTCCGCAATAAAGCAATGTAGTAATATACTTTGCTCGTGATATGTCGCCTTTTATTTGTTCTTCTAGGGCCCGATCCACGTTCAACATCGACTGTAACATTAAAACATAAGTAGAAGTATGAAGCTAGGAATTTGAGGTAAATGAGTTAAGCAAGGATGCTGCTGGTTTATGCGAAAGATTTTTTTCTACTTCCTTATATTTGCGTGGAAACAAACCTGTATTAGTGAAGCGATGTCGTCGTTTTGCCCAATTGCTACCGTTGAAAACACACTTATTATCAAAAATACAATTGTTAGTCGCATCTGGAATAGTTACTCTAGTGAGTTGCCGCCGGTTTAATTTAGAGCCGACAGGTAAAGAAGATGACACTAAAATGTGAGTCGAATAATCAAAGTTATCATGGATTTCAAGTTGAAGGTAATAACAAAGGTTTGGTTGAACTCCAACGTTAATGAGAAACTGCAGATATATGAAAAAAAAAAACGGAAAGAGAAACAAATCAAGAACTTTCCTGCAATAATTTTCCATAGGTTGATGGAACCTTATGAAGTGTAAATAACATACTACAAATGTGCAGAAACTTCTAAGAAATTTTTGAAAGTTTTGTTTTTATGCGCAAATCAACGACAATACTATTTCTCAAAGTATAGATCACCAGTGCCCACGAATTTCTGCCATCGTTCTGAAGGATTCCGGCTCTGCTCGAAATAGCATTTCGGCTCCTTTGAATCGAAAAACTCCTGACATGCTCCTACACTTTATTGAAGGCGCTCACAGAGTGAAAGAAGATTACGTTTCACACTCGGAGATCTATACATCAAAAGCACATGAGCCTCTAGTCGAAATTGTCATATACCATAATACAAAAAATCTAGGAGTTTTTTTAGAATGGAAAATAAGTTTCTAAAGAAAAGCGAATATCACTCTCTTACGAGGCCGCCACAATTCGAGAGGCGAACAAGTTTCGTTATTTTATCATAAAATTTTTTTTTGTATCGAAAAACATTTAAGCCTTACGCACCGGAGTTGTAGAAAAGAAGTTGTTCTATCGCTTCATGCGTACATCTTTTATTTTCATTCTATATTTCCCCGTAAAGTTTGCTAGAGTTTCCAATAACGAGTTCAGTACTCCGAGAGCAAAAAGTAGGCTTCTTTTTGCTCGCTAAACCCTCTATGAAAGCTTTCAAAAACTATGCTTAGTTTGAATCGGTGAAGCATGCATTATTAAATGGGCTTTTAAATATCCAGTGAAAAGCATGGCACACACGCCAATCGCTCAATTAATGCGTGCCGAAGGTGAAACGTAACATTCACTCAGCTGTTACAGCGCGATAGCAAGGCCTTTTTGAGCTAAATGTGTAGTATTTAATTTGCTGAGGTTTATACCATCGAATGATTACTAAAATTTGTTTGAAGAATCATTGTTCATTGAAGAAGATTTCCGTAAAGCAGACTGTTCGAATGAACATGTGCAGTCACGAGAAGGTTATTTCTGGAACGAAACTTTTTATTCTTCAGGTGGTCTCAACTAGAGCTCTTTTTATTAGGTCTTCTCATACGTGTTGGCACCAGAGCAAAGATATGAAATTCATTAATTAGAAGTTATTAAAGGTGCTAACTGTATTATTCAATTGCGCGTTTTCTTGCGCACATTTTGGTATACAACTTGCTTATACTTGATTTGAGATGGTGCTGTCTTGGGAAAAAATTCGCTTGCTACCGATAAATGATTTCGGCCAGGTGAAAATACTAGGGAAGCAGCACGCAGGAATAATGGAGCTTGGGGCGATGATACGGTTGCAGAAAGGACGGTTGGGAAGTGAATCGCGAAGTTAAAGTTGGAGGGAGCAATCTGGTGGATCAGCCGCCCTCGGATCATACAGGAAGCTTCATTAATGTTGCTCACCGCTTCACTAGCATTTTCCCTTACGCGCTATTCGTGCATAAATAACTAAATAGCAATCGAATTCCTTTCTCGACAGGTTCATCTCAACCTCCTAAGGGCCATACGGTACGTTTCATACCTAACAAATCTTACTCAGCAACTGTAATGGCGGCGTCGCGTCTTGTGGAAAGGATGGCAAGCAGCCAGAATTTGCATGAACAGACATTCAGATACCGCATGCCTGCGATTGCCGTGCAAGTGACGACGCGACTCCGCCTTCCTCTCAACGGTTGTCCTCAAATGGTTAAAGCAGGTATAGGTGAGTTATTTACCAAAAAGTTCGCAAAAAATGCGCAATTGAACGATACCATAATCATGCAGTCCTAATCACCTCTGATTAGTAAAATTGGTGTTTATTGCTCGAGCGTTAAAACTTAAGGGAAGACCTAATTACACAGCAGAAAGAAGCTCATATCCAACATACACTCTAAGGAGAATAGAACAATTTCACTATTTTGGATAAAATAAGGTGTATTTCAAAACTGATACTAAAACAGTATCACTAATTTATATATATCTACTGCAAGAATTTGTTCACGATTTCTTTATAGATGGCTGATTATGGAAGACGCCTTGCAAGAAAGAAACAAACTGTAAAAGAATCTTCGAATTGTTTCTTCATCTGTACAGTCGAGATACCAATTGTAAAAATGATAACACTTTTACAACGGAGTTAAAAAAGTAACGTGAAATCTGCTGCATATGACGAAATTACTGGGGAGTGTATTCCACCTGATTCTAATCTTATCGAAAACAAATACGCTTGCCAAGTGGAGATAACATAGCACATATCGATGCGACCACAAACCGCAGTGTATCTAAGCAGCATCCAAATTGTACAGTAATAAACGTTGCTATGTTCTCCTAGAGTTCATCGCAGTAACGACACTTGCGAGGAAACCTAGTTCCTCTTCAGTGATTTCAATGGTGTTATGAGAATTCTTAGAAATTTCCCCGGGAAAAAACTTTTTCTTCGTGCCACTTATTCAAACTGTTATTGTCGCCAAGCATTCTCACACAGAAGAGACAATTTGCACATTACTGTTAACAACTGAATTCCAACTAGATCATCATAATTTCACAGTTTTCAACTTTATTTAGTGCTGTATTTCGGCTTGAACGGAAGGGTACGGTGCGAAATATAAAAATAAGATTGCTGAGAGATGAGCTCTACTCAGACTCCAAGTATTCCTAGTATATCGGCACTCTGATGGTTATATTTTACATCGTATCCTACCGTTATAATATTAGCCACGAATCTGAAAATGAACTTTTCTCTAACTTTGACATTACCAACCAATCGCATGTTCGTTGTTGACTTCTTGACTAAGCGAATGTCACAAAGTTGATAGAAAAAAAATCATACGGCTTATAGTTGTTAAATGGTGTTACATGACGATTTCCATGTTCTTCATTGAAAGACAGATTGTTGGCTCCTATGGGACAGCGTGTACCAGCTGAGGCACACGATTGTTTGTAGGCCTTTCTCACTGGACAAAACTTTTTCCTTAGACACTTGATAATCATTCAAAGGCTTAAATCTCTGCAATTTCAACAATGTATTTGGTTTTGATAAAAAAGCTTCATTATTATCTTGTTTCGCACTCAGATAGCTTCATATGCTCGGCTGGGGCTTGTACATGGCTCTTCGCCAAACTCTTGCTAGTTATTTGATAGCACAAATTCTGAAGATTTCAATAATGTAATTGATTTTTCGAAAGGTTTTCATAGAATACTGTAAGAGCGAGGAGAAGATTACGTTTCCGGTCAAAGTTTTTATAGCAGAAAGAAAGTTATAAGGACGAAAAACATATGACAACGCAGAGAAAGTCATGGAGTACAAGGGTTACACAAAAAATCTAAGGTTTTACTGTCCAGATGTAGGAAAAACCCTGATTGAATAACGAAAATAGCGCGCTTAGTGTTAGTTGCGTTGTGCCATCGATCAGCTGCCGTCTCTAAAGGGTTAACGATAAATGTGGAGCTTTCAAGATGTCCAGTACGTGAAGAATTCGATATAAATTTGACTTTGATCGAATCATCCTTGAATTGAAATCGAAAAGAACAGCATCTGGCTTTTAAACACGATGTCAATTTTTTCGGAGATTTTCGTATTGTACATCGTACAAGCAATGCCTTCGCTTTGCATCTATCTCAGCCATGTTTTAACCTTATTGGTGCCACCAGCAATTGCCCATTATTAGCGTTGCTCTGGAAAGCATAAATCGACATTAAATCCAGCAATGCTGAAGCTGCAAGTGAATGTTGAAAAACCATTATTCCGAGCTTCAAGAATATTCATGGGCGCAAGCCTACCCGAGGTTCTGAGTTTTGCTCTATCTCGGAATCCTTGCGTTTGTGTTTCACATTGTGCTCTGATATGAAAAAAAAAAACAGGTAGCGAAGAAATTCAGAGCGTCATCTTTGAATTGATCAAATGCAACTGGTCTTTTGTATTAATTTGTGGGGGTCTATTAAATTATTTGATCAATTTTTTATCCTCCCAAGCATGTCTGCACACATTTGCCGACACAGAAAAATTGAAAAAACTGGTGGGCATAGGGCGCGAGATCGAACCAACAACCGAGCCCATATCAGGGCTCTTCGGTACACTTTGACACACACGCGCTCACTTGCTTAGGATCATGAAGAAAATGCTTGGTCACTGGATGAGCAATCACTGCAGTTCATACCACCGAAAATCCGAAAACTAGCGGCTCTAATTCAGCTGCTGTCGCTCAGACTCATCAAGTGCCGTAATGACGTATGTGCGCTGTACTTGCTCATTTATTGTCAACACTGGTTAGGGCTGAGTTATCTGTCTCGTCGTAAAAACTCTGCCTGCATCACGTTTTTTTTTCATGAAACTTTCGTTTTTGAGACGACAGAAGGGCTCTAACTAGATATAGAGTCTCTTAACCGAAGAATTTTGTGGGGGTTTAACCTATTCTCACCATTCGAATATCAATAACGATATAATGCTGGACCACCAGATGTGACAAATAAACAAGGAAATACCAGCACGTTATGTCATGATATGGAATAAATAGCAGAAAACTTTGACAATGTATTCTGAAGCTTTAAGGTCTGTTATGGGCACTTCTAAAGTGCAAGACACGTGTTTTGACCTTCCAAGCTCGTCAGTTGCACGGTCTGGTGCAGTAAGTTTGTCGTCGATTCCTCCATATGGAGATAGGTCCCCGAACAACTGCCTGAAGAAAATGCCATCTTGAAACTGACGAGGCTGGAAGGCCGAAACACGTGCCTTACACTGTATAAGTGCTCATAACAGACCTCATGAAAGGCTGTAAATACATTGTCAGAGTGTAGGAATGCGATGGATAAGAATTTTATTAGGATGTTTTATC
The DNA here is from genome assembly GCA_019055375.1 of Parelaphostrongylus tenuis. Classification (NCBI taxonomy): domain Eukaryota; kingdom Metazoa; phylum Nematoda; class Chromadorea; order Rhabditida; family Metastrongylidae; genus Parelaphostrongylus; species Parelaphostrongylus tenuis. The sequence continues at coordinate 138,039 of JAHQIW010001544.1, forward strand.
AAAGTTCAACAACTATCTAATTAAACGATAATAGTAGAGCGCACAGTAGATCATTGGAACTTTTTAAAAAGTGGTAGTCGGTGTCTACTGAGTACTGTGAACGTGCAGAGTTTCGTAGCATCTTGTTCAACTTTTTCGACTTCAGTACAGCTCTGTGTGGCGACGTCATCTGGTGGAGATGGACTGGTCCGTTTTAGTGATGAATACTATGCACAGATGTTGATGTTTGTGCTGCATTTGATTTAATTTATCAAAGTACGTCTTCGCTTCAATCCTTCCATTTGTATTTCGGAAATATTTGATGGATCAAGTAGCAGCAAACCGTTAGAGAAGGTCATCTGACTTTTCTTCGGTGCAATTTCAATTCGAAGAAATACTGTGAAGCTTCAGTGCGGTCAAACCAGTGAGCCTGTCGCTGCCAACCGTCCTAGAGGACACAATTCTAGTCGCACGTGTCAAAACGGTCGAGGAACGAGTCATTGTTAAGCAGGAGATACGATGACTATACGAGAATTCGCAAATTCCCATTCACTTCGTGAAGGAACCATCTGTTAAATATCTTCGACTTTGTATAAATTTCTTTAGAGGCTTCAAAATGTACAAAGCGCTAGCGCCGTTCTTCGAGAAGCTTTCAGATAGTAGTGAGGGTATCTTCTTCTAGCTAAGACTTAATTAAATCATCATTATTATCAGACAATTTAATGCAACTTCACTTGTGCATCCTACAGTGTTGCCCAACAGATGGAAACGTCCCCATAACTGTTCATTCTTAAGATGATTTAGGATCCGTTATAATAGCATTCGAGATCACGATCTTAACTCCAATAGTCCCTCTGCCCCTCCATTATATTTTTATGACTCCCATCTGCATTTGAAGAATGTTAAAGCCTTCGATCTTTTTGGTAGTTGTAGTTCTTCACAACGCTTTTTTCTATTAGCAATGACTAGTGGTCTCGATCACGATGAGGTCCCAAATATGTCTCATATGTGGGTTCACAAAGTGCATCCGGTTAAGAAATACCAATATGCGTTAACGAATCAAACAGCTATGTCCGTAAGAAATGAAGGAATAAATATGCACCAGATGTTCAGAACTTCATAGTGGTAGAAAAAAAACAAAAATGGTTTTCTTTAGGTTAGAAGGTCTTCCTCTAGCAAGATCACCAAGATAGATTTAGGTCGTGTTTTCCGAAGCAACACTGTCTTCAATTACAAGGGAAAAGGATGTTATACCAAGAGGTTTGACGTTATCCATGACTTTTTTTGGGTGTACACGCTGAGCACTTTTGATGAGCAACGCTGATTTGTGAGATTTCACGGTTTCCCACAAACACTTAGCTGAGCTGGTCACAGGCAATACAAGTGGCATTGCAAGCGGAGTTATGTGTGCTGAAAAAAATCATTGAATTACAAAAAACTAATGTAGCCTCACTTCACTCACAATGGTTTATTTCGGAAAACATGTCAAACGTTTATAAGAACGCTTGGTCTCCTCAATCATAACAGAAGTAACAGAATTATTTTTGGTGAGATCCATAGCCGAATCATTTCAGCATATTTCGTAAAGAAGCCATTGTTAAAAAAAATTTCGAGGTAAAAAAAATACGAGAATGCCGAGTGACTTGCACAACTGCTATGAATCTCAGTTGGGAGTTGAAACCGCATTTCACCCGCGCTACTGGCATGTGGCATTTATAGTCGCATTCGTAGAAATGCGATGTCGAAGAAGGCAATCAAGCCAATCCAGGTTTATCAACAAAGTAACAGATTGATTTAGCAAAGTTGAAACGGAAGCCGATTGAACATGAAAAAATAAAGTTGTAGCCCAATGTAACACCAACTTTCTCCTAAAGCAAGCTATGATTTATCAGAATAAGACACCATCTGCTTGCTAGAGTAGATCGTTGCAAACTTCCTTCCTCATAAAGTCCAAATTCTTTGCAAAGCAGGTCAGGTAGACACGAGCGTACCCGCTCTAACATGCAATTGAAACTCGAATTGTTCTTGATATAAATCCCGTGAAACAACTATCCCACGAGACCAACTAAAACTCCTTTGAGCAGTCGTCCTATACAAATAATTCCCCACTGTCCCTCATCTTTTCCTAAGTCCTTTTTGACTGATTTCTTCTGATATTTCTGGTATGTCCATTTCCATAAACTTACACATATGTATTATCCCATCATGATGTGATACATATGGTTTCACTGTTATCACATTACCGATGCCAGAAATATTAAATAGGATCGCCAATACTTGCCACTGAACAAACGAACTTTTTAGAAAAAGCCACCACAATCTCACAAAGAACGCCCAATACAACGTCTTGAACCGTATATTTTTTAAAGCGATTGAAAAAAAAAAACAAAACCAAATGGAACCCCAATTTAATGCAACATATAACTTAGAAAAAAACTCACAATTCTTCGAAAAAATACTAATAAACCGACAGAATGCGAAAACAAAACAATATTCTTGAGAAAAAAAATCAAAACACTGCCTCCACACTCCAACACAACGCTAAACTTCGGAGGCAAATTCTTCAGCATTTTCGGTATTCTTTGTGTGATTGTCAACGAAACGACGAAATTTTACAATGAGCGCATCCACACTTATCTCTCCACAAACCTAAAATATCTCATTCAAACACGAGAAGCATATCATGTAATCTTCTGTAAGTAAAAGGAAAGTGGCTATAACGACTAACAGCATTGTCCCTTGTGCGAACATTCACCGTTCCATGCTCCATTTCTCTTTGTCCAAGCACAAGAATAAAGTTGAACTGAGCTAGTTGTGCATTACGGATTTGCTTGTTGAGGGTATCAGAACAATCCCCATCGAATTCCACCTCAAATGTATAAAATCATCAGGTAAACAAGTTTGTATATTAAGAAAAAACAAAAAAAAGATCAACATATTGCGTTCAAATATGAAGGAAAAAATTTAAAGCTCTTAGGCATTGACAAAACGCACTATGCATTTGTATCATGCATCAAACACCGTGAAGATGAGTGAATGCTTCCTCATCTGTCTCATACAATGACTTGTGGCTACTAATAATAAGACTCTTAACATCGGCGATAAATTGTTTGTAATTCCAGAATAATTGGGTATGACCGAAACTTTACGATTATACTATATTCAAGCCTTTTGATACAAAATTACACAATTTATTATGTTTTGATGATATGAATATTTACTTTCTGGGACGCCATGGTCGAGTGGTTGCAATGCTCTTCACGGCGCGTTGGGGAGAGGGGACCTGACATCCAACACTCTCCTGATGTCAACAACGAAGCCCCTATGGCTGCCACATCCAAACAGGCTATTCTCGAGATCGCAAGCTGACGCGCTCAACCAGTATTCTACGAAGTTCAAAAAGAAGACGAAAAAACGACTAATAGCTAGAAGTACTGCAGTACGCACAGCGCAGATAGCACTGAGACGACGGATGATAATGTGCTAGAAAATGTCTGAGTGGGGGTACTGATTCCCTCTTAGTTAGAAGTTGGCCTTCATTCTTTCTAATAAATCAGCAGGTGTGGGTAGGTCAATGTTTCTGTCCTGCTATTAGAGTCTAGTAATCACTTGTTCACTCCAGAAGGACGGAAGGCTTGCTGATCGCGAGCGCGTGCTCGCGTCAGCCTACCACATGCACATTGCAGGGCATCTCCAACTGTGCTACAGGCATTTACTCTTCTGTTTGAACAACATTGTAAAGAGTGACCTTGTGGTCAAGCCCATAACATGGCACGATCTGTTGAGGTGATAAAACAGAAAAAGCATTATCATCTAAAAGCCACGCATTATTCTGCTTTTATCATCGATGAGGTGAACAAATTTATATCTGGCACATATATTAACCTTTGGGAACCTTTATTTCGAGTGCTTTGTTTAGACCACGCTCAAAATTTCAATATATCCTTTCATTATTATTCGAGGCAACTTGTCATGTGGTCTGGTAAGGGCTCTTGTACAGCCCGATACACGTGTTTCGTCCTTACAGACTCGCCAGCCGGGCAGAACCCGTCGTCTTCATAGTCAGTTCTCTCGGGAGCCTTACACTCCTTGTAGAGAGTCATCGAACACGAACGACGAATAAAGGTATAATTATGACAAAAGTACCAGCCAAAGAGCAATCGAGAGCACAGCACTCTGGGTTAGGTGAAGGTTTCACTTGACATAGTGTAAAGCGTTCGTCTTCAATGACTCTCCATAAGGAGTGCAAGGCTCCTGAGAGGACTATGAAAGGATCGAAAGACGACGGATTCTGCCCGGCTGACGAGTCTGTAAGGACGAAACACGTGTATCGGGCTGTACAAGAGCCCTTACAGACCACATGACAAGTTGGCCCAAATAAAAATGAAAGGATAACTGGGAACCCACAATTACAACGACAAATCCCCTCCAGACAGAATCCTCAGTAGATCAGTTACGAGGGTTGGCAGCAAGTCTCCAAATGGTGGGAAAATGGCGAAATGAGGACTGAAAGCGACCATAACCTTCCCTAACATGAAAGTAGGATCGGTTGATGAGCATTCTAGTTCTGCTGTGCTCATTTGGCACATGCCCTTTGTGTTTCCGCAGATACGTCCATGCATGCGCACGTGAGTGTGCTTACGTTTATCCAAATTCCGCTATACTAGTCAATTTTGGAAACAATCTGCAAGAAAGCGGTTGAGAAGTACATGAGAGGTTGCTGGGATAGACTCCATGAAATAATCCCCTTGCTTAATCTGGAAAAAAACTCGGAAGCTTCCATTACTATATTCAGCACCAACGTTTGGAATTCACAAAATATATGCAGGTATCATATAAGCACAGTGGGATAAGTGGGCCTGCTCGTCCTGATCACGACTCGATACGACAGCGTCAATAAACACAAGTATGGCAACTCTGATCTATTTAACTCAGGAAGGAATAAGGAAACGATCTGGACTCAAATGCACTTCACGTAGCTTAGTTCTTAATCGGAGTAACCATGAGAGCAAGAAGGGTTCAATGCGACGTTCGGACTGGCTAAAACGAAAGATGCTGCTAACCTAACTGAGTCTATATGTCACCGGAGAGACGTTACTCGGAACATGCGACAGTTGAAGAGTAGGCGGTATTGACGTCCTCACTGACACCAGTTTGATCATGAACATTGATACCCTTGAGCTAGGATCACCCACATGATGACGTTTATCATTAAAAGAATATGGATCGATTCCAGATCTCAATGCCTTTGTTGTTTACACACCGACTCACGCTATGACAAACACGAAGTCGAGGCGTTTCGTATGATTTAGAAAATTTGAACAGAGAGAATTACAAACGCTTTGGAGTAGTCATCATTGAGAAATTCAAAGCTAAGATTGGACCAACAAGAACAAGTGAAGAACGTAACATCGAGGCAAATGGATTACACAGAAATTTAAGACCACCAACAATATAAGTGGAGGCTCAACTTTAGAAATGGAAGCTACACTTTGGTACACTCATAGATATAGCGCGCATTCATGGTAGAACAAAAGCATTGCTTAATCAATATAACTGTTACTCCAACATTTAAGACTGGATAAACCACCGCTTTTTGCGTAAGAATCTATTTTACGCGGAAAGGAGAGAGATCGTAAAACGGGAAAAATCCAAAAACTGCCATGATTTCAAACATGATCAGATGTCCAGTAAGAAACTGGGAAGGTACCTTTATGGACAGTGACGATGAACATTATAGCCGGTTTACTCAACTCAACACTGGGAGAGCTGAAAGGTTGATTCACAAAGAAACGTCTGTCTTGAGAGCACCTGGGCCGTTACGCAAATGTGGGAATCGCACAACCCACAGGCAAGCGACGATTCACATCTGCACTTGTAAAACACTGAACAGCGGTGACAAAAAAAATCTTGAGGATAGAAGAACAACAGTCATGGCCAAAACTGCACAGGCCGAAGGAAAGGTTCGTGAAGTCGCTCGTTAGTTTCAAAACCCAGAAGATTGCACTCCGGAGTTCAAACGGAACATCTTCATCTTCCAAAAAGGCGGCAAAGAAAATAAGTCGACGATTACTGCTCGGATCTTTTCGATAGCTACGTGCACCTAGCGGGACATAAAACAAAGGAGGGTGGCTTAGTCGCTTCATCAATTCTCCTTCCATAAGCCGACGTGCTAATTCGTCGGTGAAGAATCGAATAGCATTGAACCAGACAGAATAAGACCGCAGAAACTGAAGAACCACTTGCCACATCTCACCACTATGCTGGCTAAGCTCTTCAGACGTTGCATGTTAGAATACAATGTTACAATTCAATGGAAGATCAGCGCCATTTTAGTTCTCAGAAAGAGAAACTCTTTACATTTGCAACTACTGCCCAACTATGTGTTCTCTGCCGTCAAAAAACTTCACTTGAGTATTCCGAAACAGGATCGACAAAGCATTGAACGAAGGACAGCCTAACAAAAAAGAAAGGTCTGAAAAGGAAATCAGTACGACAGATCACATGCACACGATAACGAAACATTTCGAAGCAGCGAGCACAGGAACGCTTTGCCTCATTTCCATCTGTTCAAACAATGCTCCTGACTCAGTTAAGGAAGTAGAATCTGCGCCAGTAATGTGAAAATTACCGAAAAGAATTATACCAAACTTCCCATTCTCTGTCGACATCAGAAGAGGTCCAGCAAGGTGAAACGATTACAGAAACCTATTTAGTGTTATCCTTGAGAAAGCTGGGTGTGGCGCAGTGATTATAGCTGCACTGCCATGTACACGTAATCGATGGTACGATATCACACCCAGAAATCACCAGGTCTTTTCACCTATCCAGGGTCGGCAATTGGTACGAGACTTACCAGGGAGGATAGCAGCACTGACTTTACACATCGGTATGCCACCGCGAGTCACTGTAAAGGACAGATTTGCATTCAAGCACCTAAAGCAATACTCGATGAAGCCGAATGTATGGAGCAACGCTCAGCGATTGATTAAGCCTGGAAGCTTCATACTTTTTGCAATTTTATCCTTGAAAACTCCACGAAGGTTGTAATGGGACAAGTTCTGATTGAAATTGGCGGTTGCCAGTTACACCACTTCCGTTTCGATGAATAATGGCCAATTTCAACAAGCTTTGAAGAAAGACTGGTCCTCGACTAGATCTTACACAAACTATCTCAAGAAGAACGAAGTTATTTACGATGCTGCATCCACGTAGAATAGAATAAACTCGAATAAATCAGTTACGTTTATCTAAGAAAAGAGCATGATGCACTACATGTCTCCAGGGTTAACCAGGTGGAAGCGAAGATTTTTTTTCTTGTCTAATATTTGCGTTAAATATGTCGTTGTCACGTACAGGACGAAGATCAACATTATTGCTTTCCCAGTCGAAAAAGCTCGATGCTAAAAGTATTTCGCACTATACAAGTGAAGGAAAGGTTTCGAAGCTCCGACCTATCAACAATCAAATCAAATGGGCGAGACACGTATTGGGTACAAACGAATGTGAAATGCACATTTCGAGCAGATGGTCAGTATTGTTCGCGATCACTCGTAAGTAAAGAATATAACGCTCGAGTTCTAAGACCAAGCAGAACCCTCTGCAAAACTCTTTCACACGGCTGGAATACAGAGACACCTTACTGACCTTTCCCAAGTCGTTCTAAGAACAACGGTAAGACATGAAATTCCGCTATATTGAAGCAGGATCTTTATTTTCGCATAAAAGTTTCTTACATCTTGCGTATCTCTTCAGAGGCATACAGTTGAAAAGCATGTGAATAGTAAAGCAGTTCTATCAACACCCGTATTAAATCTGCTAGCATACATTATGCCAAAGAGTTCAAGGATAACGTAAACACATGGATTACCTCAAAACCAGCATTGTATAGCCTGTCCTTGACAGTCTTCGCGTAAGGAGCCACCGATTCGTGAACAGTGATGATCTTCGCCTAGAATTCTGCTCTCTAATCAAATCAAAATACCCTCAAAGACATAGCATACCTGTCGCGGTGATAACCAGAATGGCCACTTTCCTCCATAATTCTCCGTCAATATAGCGGTCATTCTCTCAACAGAACCAAGCACTGCACGATGAATCATCACAGGTCTTTGTTTATTACCTTCTCGACTAAAAAACATGGTAACATTCAAAGAAACAAATTCTAACGGAGCTAAAAACTCACTCAAAATAAATCAGGTCGAACCGCTGTGGTAACTGAAAGTCCAGTTGAATTGTGGCGCACTGATGACTCCGTCTTAATGCATCTTGAATGGTAATGTCTATCTGCAATTGGGACCCCTTGAGATATTACGAACGAAGTACTAGAAACAAATTCAAGTACTTTGGGTCCATAGAATGCTCCATCTCCTTCATTCAAAAACCATGGTCTACCACTTTTATCCAATGCAGCTTTGAGATCAGCCTCAGCTTCGTTCCAAGTCTGAAGCAAAAAGGAGAATCATAACCCAGAAGTTCACACGCGGTGGATAAATATATTTGTACCAACCGAAATCTCGCCAAGGAAACTTTCGGGACGAGTGGATAGATTCAACTTGAAAGTGAATCCGAATACTTCTTCGTAACAGAATGAAAGAAAATCCAAGCATCCCTTAAAATAAGCCATGAAAAAGGAGTCTGAAACTCCTGTTAGTCACAGATGTTAGCTTGACAAGATATGACAAAAACAACAATTGACTGTAGACAAATTAAAATAGAATGAGACTATTCTGAGCAATAGAGAGGACGTATTAGTTTTGTATTCGAGAAAATTAGCGAATAAAGAAGAACATCGAGGAGACCTTGATTTCGCTGCCAATCTGATCCCTACGACAGAAAATGTGAGCGTCATCCTGCTGAAACCGTCGAACACGTGTCAAACCAGAAAGAGCACCAGACTTTTCATTTCTAAAGAGAGATTTGATAGCAACAAATTGACCAGCACGCAAGAGCTACCCTAAACCTTTAGCTATAATGTGAATCAGATTTGACAAACGAGTTTTCAGAGCTCGTTTTCACTGGATACAAGTTCTCTAGTAGACTTTTAGTGGTAATTGATAGCCTGAGAAACGGCAATTTCCACACTTTGCTTGGCTTCCGAAAGGGCCCTCTTAACAGGTTGCAGCAAAAAGAAAATCACGTTTCATACTTGAAGTAGTTAGCTTGCTCTCTGAATTTTACAAAAGATCTACTTAGTAATCTGAAGTGAATAAAAAAGGTAATACGGATACCACGATAGGACAAATTCGTTCCTACACCTCTAGTATGGTAACAGAGTAAAAAATCCCTAATTGAATAACAAAAATCGCGCGCCTCTCGATAGCCAGCATCAACCGCCGTCCCTGAAAGGAAAAGAAATTCAAAACGCGTCAAACGTGAAGAAGAATTTCCTCTCGACTGCTACAGCGCCCTAGAAAGGCCTCTTTGGTATACAATGAACTGGTATTGCCGTTTTTCAGGCTACCGCATGACTACTGAAAGTGTAATAATTTCTGTTCAGAGGAAGGCCTATAAGTATTCACGTCCCAAGAAGGTTAGAAACCAGCTAGCAATCCCATGTTATACAGCATTTCCATAAAAATTTCCAGTACTTATTAACTCACCTATGTAATACACCAAAGTCAGCGTATCGAATAGGTAACTCGCTGTGAGTACGTGGTTGATGACTATACATAAGACAGTGACCAGGACAATTCATTGGTTTCAAGCCAAACTGCTCCTTCTCGACTTCGAATCTTAATGAGACAAAATCAACATCGAACTACGAACTACGAATTGAGTTTGAAAAATCTTTATTCAGCTTTAGTAGAAGAAACCTGAACATGTCGTCGGCGTAGTGCTGCCAATGACCCGACGTCTCCCATAATTGGCTATTGTACAGGTTGGGTGTGATTACCTTCAAAACCAACAATCATCCAATTTCCATTAAGAGGATCTGAACAGTAAAGGGCGAAGCGAGATACCTCCGTGAAGCCACGTTTTCTGTATTCTTTCCTTATGAAATTGACCAACGTGTTGTAGATATGTGCTCCTTTTGGAAACCAGAAAGCAGACCCGGGTGAGAGATGATCAAAGAAGAAAAGCTCCTGTTCTTTGCCCAGTCGCCGATGGTCGCGTTTTGCAGCTTCCTCCTACAAAACACCTCTGAATCTCTGAAAAGCAAGGACTAATCTGAAAAACGAGCCTGCAATTTCTGCCAGTCCTTGAGTTGTTTTGCATCGGGAAAAGAAATCCCGTAGACTCTCTGCAGACTCTCAGCGTCCGCTTTTCCCTCCCAATATGACGATGACGACTTTGTAATTAGCATTGCCTTAATGGCATTAAATGTGGATGTAAAGGGAAAACGCAAGCTATCGCAGTGAAATGTAATTCATATATAACTCCAAAACCTTAATCTTTCCCGTATGGCGAACATGAGGACCTCGACAAAGGTCGATAAGAGGACCACATCGATACACTGTCGTTTTAGGAGTATTAATCTTTTGCTTGATTATTCGAACCTGAACTAACTCAATACAGTCGATGCTGGGTCAACTCAGGTCATGATCGATGCAAACGCACCTTAAATTCGTTGTACTTGAACATCTCCAGGAGATCTTCTTTCGTCATTTCGAGTCTTTCAAATGGCTGTTTATCCTGAGACACGAATGGATGATAGAAAGAATGGAGAGCTTTATAGACCAAAAATGGGAAAAATCTTACCTTAATGGCGCATTTCACAATCTCTTCTATCTTAGGGAAATCCTCTTGTGAAATTGTTTGGTTCTATAATACTGTTAATCAGCAATTATAGCAGACATTAAGTCTTTTTGAGTCCGAGGTTTTTAGGCTAAAGAACTCTTCCCCTCCCCCAGACTCCACAGTGAAGCGATGGCTTGTATGCCGAAGCAGCAAAGATAAAATTATATTCCACCTTTGATTTGCTTCGCTTGTTTTGCGAACGTTTGCGGATGGCTTTTCACTTAACTTCTAGTAACCACTGGATAGCTTATATCTGAAAGATTTCGGCACTAGATGTGACTTCTATATAGGTGTTCATAGAGAGCTGTAAGAACTACGTTACACCTTTATTACGCTTCACCAGCACAGTTTTCTCGACACATAAGGATTATACAAGCATCAAAAACGTATGAGCGTATGGAGCAATTCGTAGAGTATCACAATATTACAAGAATCAAAAATTTTCTTTTATAATTAGGAAAGATTTTTGATCAGGCGATGAAAGCCAAGCCTTTTCAAGAAGGTAACTCAAGTCGCTAGGTGCAGCGATATTCGATGGGCGTGTGATTTTCGTCATGTTTTCAAAAAATTTTCTCTTTTTCGGGAACATTTTCAAAGTTTAACGTGCTAGAATTGTAGAAGAGATTCTCTTCTATGGTTCCACAGATCTTATATTTTGATGTCAAGCAAAGGACTAACTACTGCGAGTGCAAAACGTGATCTTCTTTTCACTCTTACAGCGTGTACAAAGAAAACCTTTTCGAAAACTGTATTCAGTTCACAACAATAAGAATCGGGCTATCAAATGGCTACAAATGTCAAGCCGAAAAACCAAGCTCGAACGATAGCAAAGCAAGCAAATTACTCTGTAGGCAAGACGTAGATTTTCCTTCGTCGTTGCTACAGTTCAGCATAAGTCTTTCTGGAAATCAAGCCCAGTAATAGAATAGTTGTTCTTCAAGCTGAGAAATAACTTCCAAACGCCTATCAACAAAAAAAAAAACGCCAAAAGGCCAGAGTAGGAATTGTGGTACAGTTGGTCCGCAATGGCTGTCCGTTCCATACGACATGGTACGCTTTAGTACCATGATTACTTAACCCTTACAGGACCGTGGACCCCAGGCCTCTGCGTATGGCGTCTGCCATTTTTAGACGAAACACGTTGAGATTAGAGATGCAGAGGCCATCGGTCCACGATCTTGTGGGAAATTATGCGTCTTTTTCGCTGGATTGAGAGTTCCCACTAGAGCTTCAGCAGTCATTCGATAGCTCGCAAACGGCAGGTCCAATGCTGTCCTTGACTTCCCTCAAAAGTCCTTCTTGATGCATTATAGCAGAGAGGATAAAATTACGTTTCAGGGTAGGCTTACTTTGTTTGTTTAGCTTGGATCTGTGGATGACTTTTCGTTCAACTAATAGTAGACGTTTGATGGTACAAATATCAACGTTTTTCGAAAAAAAAAAAGAATTGACTTTTGGAACGCTTTTCAAAGAGTGCCGCAAGAGAGGAAAGGAGATTACGTTTCATACCCGTAGTAGTTAGGCTTTTGATTGAACGTCATAGCAGATTCCTTATAAGCTCATAGCGGTAATATAAAATGAGTAGAAGCTAACATCTACAAAACAATAGAACAAAATCTTTTCCACAATCCTATTAAAAGAAATCTGAAGAGTTTTTTCAAATAAGAAAAAAGATTTCTGAATAAGTAACAAAAACCGCGCTCTCCCAGTTCACGATGCGCACAGCAGTTTCAGTTGCCCACCTAAAACGGAGCGATTTTCGTCATTTATCTACAAATATCTTCTCTAGTTCGAAAAACGCTTTCAGATTTTTTCTGATACTCATGCATTACGGTTCCTCTTTACGATCAAACGCTTTTGGAGCATATGTCTCTGAGTGCGAAACGCATCTTATTCTCGCTCTATGGAGGCGTTTTTGAAAACCAAGCTGTTTAGTGATCAACGTGTTCAAAGACTTCGAATAAGAGCCAAGGGTTTAGACCCTTGCTGAAAAGCCAGAAAGCAAAGAATGCTCGCCAAAAGTGAAATGCAATCTCATCTTAGCTACCAAAGCACATTAGAAAAAGTTCATCAAATATAATATTGAAATCGCTGAGATTTGAGTTATCGAGTAACAACCAAATTTTCAAAAGAAAAGCGAAAAAAAAACTCAACGCCTAAAGGGTTTATAGGGAGAATGAATGTGCTTACTTCATGCCACATGTCGTAGTAGAAACCCTCCTCTATTGGTGGACCATAACACAAATGTCCGCCACAGTAGCGCTCCATCGCTTCTCCGAGAATGTGTGCTGAGCTGTGCCAGAATACCTTAAAGACATCTAATGGTTGTCCAGATAAATACGGAAAAAATCGGTGTACCTGCTTAGCATCATCGTCCTCAAACTTAAGAAGATGAAGAACCGAGTCGCACTCAAATGGGCGATCCAAATCCCATACCTGAGACAACACTGGCTCGAAACTATAGAAGGAAGAAAGGTTACCAGTGAAACTAGTCCGCACCTCTCCGTTCACCTTCGCAACAACAGTGTTCTCGGCCAAGCCTTTGGAAATTTTCTCGGCAATTTGTAAAGGTGTCGTACGCCACGACTCGGCATCAAACTGTTTACCGTCCGGAAGAGTGATTTTGATGGGCAGCGGACTCTAAATGAGGCGAACCCAATAAAAAGTTGAATAATCGACTTAAGTAGAAAGATAATTTCAACCAGAAATGTTCAAAAATGAAAGAAATCACACCGCAACTTGACATCAAGTGCGTCATCTAACCTTACTGGCCAATTCTGATTTGTATTCAGCCATCAAACGATCCCACATATCAATTCGCTTCTGTATGAATTCTGGCCAAGGTCGTAGATCCGTAGGAGCCATCGACAATCCATTCTGAATTAGAAGACCGTAGAAGGAGACGAACGTCTCAGAAAGTGTTAGCGAACACGATTTACCAGCTTTTCAGTGAGCATATTCTCTTTTAAGTCATCAGCAACCATTTCGAACTGCAACTCTCCGCCGTACACAATCGGGCCTGTGATCTCTTGAGCGGAGCCACAAGTATTCCAGCTAAAATGAATACAATCCGTCCCAAGTTCGTCGTGAGATCTGCGGAATAACTTCTCGAGACGAAGCGAGCATCAAATGGAAAGCGCATAATAACCGGGTAAGAGAAAAAACCATGAAAAAATATCGGAATAGGAAAAAAAAAAGAAGAGGGAAATGCTAACGCTACAACGTTGGAGACATTCTGAAAGAGGGAGGGAGGCGAAGAGCAAAGGGCAATAGAACTCATTATATTGCCCCTGAATAAACTCTGTTGCGTAATAGTTAGCCGAAATGATGCAATAGAACAAAATGAATCGATTGCGGGCGAGGCTCTCCACAAATATGACCTAATCTTACGAAATACCCTAATGTCAGCCAATGGCTGAGTGCGGCAAGTGGATAAAAAAAAAAGAGCTTTTGAAGACCACATAGACATCGATAAACGATTGCTATAAAAATGAAACGTTTTTCTACTCTGTATAACTTTTGCTCTGCGAATGGAACACCGTTTAAGTGCCTACTACCGACTATTTCAACAGGAAAACAATTTATTAGTTAAAAAAACCAAAGAAAGAAGAAACCCAACTTTTAGTACAACACATGACTTGAAAAAAAAATCAGGCCCTCACAAAAATTCAACCAAAGCAGCAAAATGGGAAAACAAAACGACATTCTAAGGAAAAAAAAAAACAAAACAAAACAAAACAGTGGCTCCACATTTCAAAACAACGCTAGATTTCGGAGGCATATTCTTCGGCATTTTCGGTATCCTTAGTGTAATTGTCAACGAAACGACGAAATTTCACAATCAGCGCATCCACACTTATCTCTCCACGAACCTTAAATATCTCATTCGAACATCGAAAAGCATTTGATTTTTCGAAAGTAGAAGGAAACTGGCTATAACAACCAACAGCATTGTCCCTTGTGCGAACATTCACCGTTCCATGCTCCATTTCTCTTTGTCCAAGCACAAGAATAAAGTTGAACTGAGCTAGTTGTGCATTACGGATTTGCTTGTTGAGGGTATCAGAACAATCCTCATCGAATTCCACCTCAAATGTACAAAATCATCAAGTGAACAATTCGTGCACTCAGAAAACAACCATTAACATGTTATACAATGCACCCAATTATTTAACCATCTGCTAAAAGCGTGTGTTGCTTTGAACACACTGGTAAGCCTTTTCGTCCAAAGCTATTTCATTAGAGTTTTCATAGTCATTTGATGGCATTGTAAACGATAATTTCGATTCTATACGTCACTTCTGCGAGGGCCTTCTTCGCGCAATAGCAATGAGAAAATTACATTTCACCTTTGACAAACGTCATCGGCTCTCGTCTGTACTTCGGCTTTCAC
Source organism: Parelaphostrongylus tenuis (assembly GCA_019055375.1). Taxonomy (NCBI): domain Eukaryota; kingdom Metazoa; phylum Nematoda; class Chromadorea; order Rhabditida; family Metastrongylidae; genus Parelaphostrongylus; species Parelaphostrongylus tenuis. Next base: position 153,151 of record JAHQIW010001544.1, read on the forward strand.
TAAACATTTGGTAGCTATTTGATAGCTCGAAAAACCATGATTCAGCAATAGGCTTTTTGTCTCAAAAGACCTTCTAAGTACGATGTACTAACGAACGAAATCACGCTTCCCGTTTTGAATAGTCAGTCTGTGGCTTTAGCATCGCGGGCCTGTTGGTGCTATAAAATAAAATTAGAAGGCTGATACCTATGGCCAATGATGAAGCAAAGTCCCAACTAATAAAGTACGGTGATATAGAAAGACTATCAAGATTTACCAAGGAAGTGACATCGGATGTGAAGCGCAATATCAGTTTTGACAAATAAGAGCTTTTTCTTCACATATACGCAATCTGTATGCACGAAAAGTATGCACTGGAGCCAGGATGATAAGGAAACGTAGAAAAATTTTCGACAAAGAAGAAATCTCGACCTAATTAGGTAGATAGCGCATCGCATAGGATTTCGCGCTACGCGCTGCGACTTCACTTGCGATACCCAAAAAGGTCAAGGATTAAAAATAAGCTTTCCGCGTTGACCATTTCCTGAAGGATCCGCTATGCATTTGACTCCATCAAGCATCGTAATGATGAGCGAATGCATGCTTACCCTATACAATGACATGTGGTTGCGACTGATATCTCGGGTCAGAATTCAAACCCCCATAAAAAGTGATAACCATTTACCGACCCCTGAGGGATGGAATGCGGCACTGCTATGCGCTGAGTTACTCAAGCATATTAATTTATTATATCGCTTATACAACATGGTAAGAAGGAATACCGTAGTCAAGCCCATGCCATAACAATATCACTTGAAGCGATAAAATGGCTAAAGCAGTTTCACTTATGAATGTACCATGCATTCTCAACCATTTATCATCCTGTTGAGGTGAATGATGCATATTTTGCACATACAACGACTTTTGGTAGCCCACTAATACATCCCATGAATGTCGTTTCATAGGAATCCTCAATCCATCGGTTGCAGAGGTTGGTGGCAAGTCTCCAGATGGTGGAGATGTAGCTAAACGAGGACTCAAAGCAACCAAGTCTTTCTCTGAGATAAATTAGAGTTGATCTGCTCCTGTTGTGCTGAATTGAAACATGCCCTATGTGTTTACGCACCCAAGTTCGAATGCATGTGTGGGTGTTGCTCACAATTATTCAAATTGTACTCTGGAAATCAATTCGACAAACATTCTACATTATAGCGACTAGACAGAGATGATAACTAGTTAGAAGTCGACTCCATAAGAGATCCTCTACTCTGGAAAAGACTGCCCAGCTCCCGTAACTATTCAGCCCCGACGTTCCAAAATCAGTAACGATGCGCGAGAACCGTTAGCTGAACACGTTGAAATGACCAGGTTCCATTCCCTGATCACAAAAAACTCTCCGATATGTAACGAAGATTTCGAGGACGGAAAAGTTGTCCATATATCAGAGCCATGACAGACTATTTAACTCACGATCTCTCCTCATAATGTACGTGACTTGTGCCTAGTCATCAAGGCCCTAATCATGTTGGCAGAATGAATAAGGCATGACGTTGTCGAACTAGCTGGAACGAGGACACGCTATCAATTTAACGCTGTCTGAGTCATCGGAGAAATATTTGTCGGAACATGTGACAACTGAAGCGCAGGCGGTATTGATGTCGTCATTGGGACTAGTTTAGTCATGAACATCGCTTCCTTCGAACAGGAATTACCTATAGAATGACGCTTTTTGTTGAAGACATATGGATCGATGCTGGTTTTTATAACCCTTGCTGTTCACACACCGACTTACGCTACAACGAACACGCACTCAAAGCGTTCTGTATGACTTAGAAAAGTTCAACAGAGATAACTATGAAAGCTTTCACGGTAATAACTGAGAAATTTGAAGTTTAGACTGAGCCAACACCAAAGTCTAAAGAACTTCATATTGGGACCAATGGATTAGAATATAGCGGTCGCGATAGGTGGAATGAGCAGCATGCAAGTTGACCATAACAACCAACAACAGCAGTGAAAATTCAACGTTAGAAATGGAGGCATCACTGGAAAAGGCCACAGTGAAAAGTACCTATAATCGTGAATCGATTTCAAGGTCATCGTGAACTGGAATCTATTTGGATCCTCAGTAAACAACTGGGCAGTGACCGCTACGGACAGAACGATGAGTGTACAAAACACGATTCGGCTGACCCGATTCAATTTCAGTAGTTCAAAGATTAGACCCTTTCTACTTTGATTGAAGTTTTAATATAATCATTGGCAAGCTTAAACCTCAGTTATTCCAATGCTAAAGTTATTTCCTCAAAAAACCTTTCTCTTACACTGTGGCGGCAAAAATGGAACGAAGCTTAACACTCTACGCGCATTGCCGCTCATATTTTCGTCATTTAATTGAAAATTTTTTCACTTACTAGAAATTCCCATATTTTCCTAATAAGACTGTAGGAGATTTTTATTCATTCTATGGGCTGAGGCATTTATTTCCATTTTGTATCACCAGCAAAAAAAACCCCGTTTTCAAGCCTAACCCGAGCCTGGTGCTTTCTGTAGTCAATGAACCCTTCACTCGAGTCATCATTAACGGGTTCGACAGAGCACTCGACGAAGGACAGCCACGCGAACAAAAAGGGCAAGAATTACTGAAGTGCCACAAGCACAGAAGAGCCTATGTCTCATTTTCATCATTATAGTTGATGCTTTTGACTCAGTTAAGAGGTAGTAGTCATATCACTGGACAGCTAAGGTGTCTCTACTCAGTTTACGAAGATTCTTTGTGAACTGTTTGAGATTTACCAGTGATGTAAAGTGATGTGCAAAACTTTTTGCGTCAGGCGGGATTCGAACCCACATCTTACTCTATCCGGGAGCGTGTGCTCTAACCTGCTGTACTACTGACGCCCATATGTGAAATTTCACAAAAAAAGAAACGCCACGAGTCTACACCATATATATATATATATATATATATATAAGTATATATCCGCACACACATACATGTACGTATATATTATGCACATATAAGTACGTATAAGTAGCATATGCGTATACATATGCAAATACACATACGTACATGTGTGTGCATGTGCGTACATATGTACATGCACATGTATATATTCCTGTATGTGCGCATATGTGAACATTTATATGTCATGCCGAGATAGAAAGAGGCTTTGCAAAGCAAAACCTCGTCAAGATTCTTACTGCAATCCTTGACAACTTCAAACAAATATTGGAATGGGAGAGGAAGTGAAAATCGACATACAGTGGTCACATCAGCTTGCTTCAGTGACATTGTTCTTATAACAAGTATTATTCAGGCACAGCTAATACTGGCTGGCGTTGACAAGGTTTAGAGAAAGAATGGTCTTCGACTGAATTTAACAAAAACTATGTTCAAGAAGAAGTGATTTGTTTACAATGCCGCATTCAACCACTATGTCATAAATATATCTGAGTGCATCGACTGTTTATTTGGGCCGGGAACATGATGTACTACCTGAATACAGAGTTAACCGAAAAGAAGCGGGAGCTTCAAGTCTGTCAATGCTGCGATAAAGAGAATAAAGAACACCAGAACCAACTGCTACCTTCTCACTCAACACTTTTTTCTCGTCCAACGTTTATTTTAAACACCTCATCGTTACGCAAGCAGGACGAGAGATCATCAGCATTTCAGAATATGCAGTCGAAAAAGTTCGCAGCTAGCAGTATCACGCAATACGCAAGCTGTGGAAAGGCTCTAAGACTTCAACTTAGGCCAACGATCGAATATCTCAGAGGTCATTGTACATGCTAAAATGTCGAAAATCAATTGAGGCGGATAGCCACGAACTATGAACAACAACCCATGGTTGGAACTCGTTGGTTACAATATTTCCAGCATTTCAAAAGCATTAAACTACCCGATGGTCAGAAATGTTTGTGAGATACACTAAAATGAAGAATACGACGCTTAATGAGTTCCCAGAGCAAGCAGAACCCCTTGAAATAGTGTTCCAAGCGAATGGGACGAAGAAACACCTTACTGACCTCGCCCGAGTCATTTCAAAATCAACGGTAAGACATGTGACTTCGCTATACTGAATCAGGACTTCTATTTTCGCAGACGAGTTTTTACAACTTGCGCATCTCCATCAGAGGCATCGCAATTGAACCAATGATAGATTGTGTACTTTAGAGCAATTCTGTCAACACACGTACTAAATCTCTTATTATACACTATGTTGAAGAGTTCAAGGAACAACGAAAACACATGGATTACCTCAAAACCAGCATTATAAACCTGTCTTTGACAGTCTTCGCGTACGGAGCCACCGATTCGTGAACAGTGATGATCTTCGCCTAAAATCCTGCTCTCTAATCATCAATCAAAATACCCTCATAGACACAGCATACTTGCCGCGGTGATAACCAGAATGGCCACTTTCCTCCATAATTCTCGGCCAATATAGCGGTCATTCTCTCAACAGAACCAAGCACTGCACGATGAATCATCACAGGCCTTTGTTTGTTACCTTCACGACTAAAAAACGTGGTTACATTCAAAGAATCAACTTCTAATGGGGCTGAAAACTCACTCAAAATAAATGAGGCCGAACCGTTGTGGTAACTGAAAGTCCAGTTGAATTGTAGCGCACTGATGACTCCGTCTCAATGCATCTTGAATGGTAATATCTATCTGCAATTGGGACCCATAGAGATATTGTGAATCAAATACTAGAAGTAAGTTCACGTACTTTAGGTCCATAGAATGCTCCATCTCCTTCATTCAAACACCACGGTCTACCACTTTCATCCAACGCAGCTTTGAGATCAGCCTCAGCTTCGTCCCAAGTCTAGAGCAGAAAGCAGAATTATAACCTACATGTTTACACGCGGTGGACAAATATATTTATACCAACCGAAATCTCGCCAAGGAAAGCTTCAGGACGAGTGGATAGATTTAACTTGAACGTGAATCCAAAAACTTCTTCATAGCAGAATGAAAGGAAGTCCAAGCATCCCTTCAAATGAAGTATGAAAGTAGGACTAAGAAAATCAAGAGTGCATACCATTAATTGCATGAATCCTGTTCTAAGCGTATATGTTAGCTTGAGTGAAAAATGCGAACAAAAAGTAATATCGGTGAGACCTTAATTTCGCTGCCAATCTGATCTCTACGACAGAAAATGTGAGCGTCGTCCTGTTGAAACCGTCGAACACGCGTTAAACCAGAAAGAGCACCAGACATTTCATTCCTGAGATGGAGATTTTGAGGAAAAGGGTGACCGAATAATGCAATCTATCTTAACTCTTTCGCTACGGTATATGTCAAATCTGATATAAAAATTTCAAAGCTCTTTTCTGTGGAGATATATTTTTTGCAGACCTCGAGCAGTCATTCGATAGCCTCAAAAAAGGCTATTTCAATGATGTGCCTGGTTTCCAAAAAGCCTTCCTGGGCTGCAAAAACAAAAAAACCGCATTTCACATCTGGAAAACTTAGCTCGTTGCCTACACATCAAAGCAGGTTTGACTGGTCATGTGAAATGAGAACAAAAAGTAATACGTATAGAACGTTGGAAAAAATCTCTTCTACCGCTTTAGCACGAGAAATACACAGAATTCCTTCCAGAAAAAAAATTTCAATTAAGGAACGAAAATCGCGCACCTCTCCAATAGCCATGCGCAATTTCGAATGCCGTCCCTTAGGGCGCAATTTTTTTTTCGTTAGATTTTCTGTTTCGAAAATTTGTAGGATTCTGGTGTTAGAGTTGTTAAAAAAAAGTTCCTCCATCATGTACACATACCACTTGCTATTCTGATTTTATATTACCGATATACCCGCTATGAGTTTCAAATATTGGGCTAATAGTCCAAGCGCTTAACGTGATCTTCGCTTTGCTGCCTCAACGAAGTAAAATGCTCTTCTTGGAAACGAAGCAGAAACTTGAAACCAACTTCCCTCTATGAAATGACTACTAAAATCATGCTTAAAGATGTTGTATAACCTTAGTTTTTAATTGTTTTTTGAGACCCCTTTCAGAACAATTTCTAATCTGATAACGTATTTCAAGCAGAAGTGCCGTAATAGACCGCATCATAGTGGTAGTACAATCCTCTACAAAGGATTGGCTGAAAAGAAAAGCACTGCACTATGATGATCTTGCAAGGCCGGAACGTACATCTAGTACTATATAAGAGCTTTAACAAACCTCACGAAAGGCTTCAAATATATCATCATCTCATAGTAAAAAAATTCTATCCAGCAAAAAAGGTCTCTGTTAAATAGTGTCAGAATATAATTCGCGCCGTTCCAAGAGTTGAAAACCAGCTAGTAGTCCAACAAAACGGACGACTTCTATAAGAAATACTAGTTATTGGCCTACCTATGTAGTACGCCAAAATCTGCGTATCGAATAGGTAACTCGTTGTGAGTACGTGGTTGATGACTATACATAAGACAGTGACCAGGACAATTCATTGGTTTAAGGCCAAACTGCTCCTTCTCGACTTCGAATCTTAATGAGACAAAATCAACATCGAACTACGAACTACGAATTGAATTTGAAAAATCTTTATTCAGCTATAAGTAGAAGAAACCTGAACATGTCGTCGGCGTAGTGCTGCCAATGACCCGACGTCTCCCATAATTGGCTATTGTACAGGTTGGGTGTGATTACCTTCAAAACAAAAACAATCATACAATTTCCATTGAGAGGATCTGAACAGTAAAGGGCAAAGCGAGATACCTCCGTGAAGCCACGTTTTCTGTATTCTTTCCTTATGAAACTGACCAACGTGTTGTAGATATGTGCTCCTTTTGGAAACCAGAAAGCAGATCCGGGTGAGAGATGATTGAAGAAGAAAAGCTCCTGTTCTTTGCCCAGTCGCCGATGGTCGCGTTTTGCAGCTTCCTCCTACAAAACACCTCTGAATCTCTGAAAAGCAAGGACTAATCTGAAAAACGAGCCTGCAATTTCTGCCAGTCCTTGAGTTGTTTTGCGTCGGGAAAAGAAATCCCGTAGACTCTCTGCAGACTCTCAGCGTCCGCTTTTCCCTCCCAATACGACGATGACGACTTTGTAATTAGCATTGCCTTAATGGCATTAGACGTAAATGTAAAAGGAAAAAGCAAGCTGTCGCAGTGAAATGTAATTCATAAATAACTCCAAAACCTTAATCTTTCCCGTATGGCGAACATGAGGACCCCGACAAAGGTCGATAAGAGGGCCACATCGATACACTGTTGTTTTAGGAGTATTAATCTTTTGCTTGATTATTCGAACCTGAACTAACTCAATACAGTCGATGCTGGGTCAACTCAGGTCATGATCAATGCAAACGCACCTTAAATTCGTTGTAATTGAACATCTCCAAAAGATCTTCTTTCGTCATTTCGAGCCTTTCGAATGGCTGCTTATCCTAAAACATGACAGAATAACCGAAAGAATGGAGAGATTTATGGTCCAAAAATCAAAAGATTTCACCTTGATGGCGCACTTCACTATTTGTTCGATCTTAGGAAAATCCTCTTGGGAGATAGTCTGGTGCTACAAAATTATTCTATTGAGCAACAACACAACACAGTGATAGAGAGTAGAATGTGCCTACTTCATGCCACATGTCGTAGTAGAAACCCTCCTCTATTGGTGGACCATAACACAAATGTCCGCCACAGTAACGCTCCATCGCTTCTCCGAGAATGTGTGCTGAGCTGTGCCAGAATACCTTAAAAACATGTAATGGTTGTCCAGATAAATACGGAAAAAATCGGTGTACCTGCTTAGCATCATCGTCCTCAAACTTAAGAAGATGAAGAACCGAGTCGCACTCAAATGGGCGATCCAAATCCCATACCTGAGACAACACTGGCTCGAAACTATAGAAGGAAGAAAGGTTACCAGTGAAACTAGTCCGCACCTCTCCGTTCACCTTCGCAACAACAGTGTTCTCGGCCAAGCCTTTGGAAATTTTCTCGGCAATTTGTAAAGGTGTCGTACGCCACGACTCGGCATCAAACTGTTTACCGTCCGGAAGAGTGATTCTGATGGGCGTCGGACTCTAAATGTGACGTAATCCATTAACTATTCAGGTTTTCAGTCATCATGACTCCTAACAGAATTGGTGAAAAATGAGCGGAAACAAACAACTCTGGTAAATTCTATTAGGCCATTCCATAAGTTTTAGTATTAGAGCGAAGAACACCAAACTTGTTATCTAGAATTAATTAAGACTGCATGATTTTGGCATCGTTCAATTACGTATTTTCTTTCGAACAATTTGGTGTACAACTTGCCTATAATAGCCTCAAAATGTAGCTTTCTTGAGAACAAATTTGCTTGCCACTCATGAACGAATAGCCCCTGGAGAGAACGGTGGTGAAGCGGCGCAAAAGATTCATGGAGCATGCTACGATGATACGGCTGTGGAAAGAACAGCCAGGAAATGGTTCGGGAAGTTTAAAGCTGGAGAGAACAGTCTGAAAGATCAGCTGCGATTGGGCCATCCACGGGAAACTTCATCTTTCTCAAGCGTCGCATCATTAGCACTTTGGTCTTCGTGTCATTTGTGAATGAGTAGGAAGCGAGTTTATCGGCAAAACAGCTCCATCTCAAAGCAACTATGGGCAAGTTGTACAGCAAAATGTTCAGAAGAAAATGCGCAATTGAACGGTACCGAAATCATGAAATTTTGATTACTTCCGGTTGGCAAATTTGGCCCTTTATTGTTCCACTTTGAAGACTTATGGAACGACCTAATAATACTGAATATATATTTCCTTTTGTAGCCTCTCATGAGGCATTTTATATGCACTTATACAGTGTACAATACGTGCTTTCGCCTAGTAACCTCGTCATTAAACACTGCCTTTCGTCTGAGTCAAACCCTTTCGGGGGAGAACCCTTCCACCTACATGAAGGAATCGTCGACGAACTACTTACACTGACGCGCATGAAGTGAAAAGCCACTTCACATTCGGCACAGATATCATATGACCATATGTCCAGTGACATGGGCGCCGGACATGGCAGCAATTAATAGTCGACGATTCTCTTGTGCAAAGCAGTTCTTCTCCGAAAGTAATTGGCTCGGACGAAAGGCATTGCGCAGTTGACGAGGCTGCAAGGCCGAAACACGTGCATTACACTGTAAAAAAGGATAAAAAGGAAAGAGCCCTCGACGTTGATCCATCTCTGAGGAACGCGCCATGCATTCGTCTTCAATCCTTGACTTCGTTTGAGGTGATTGAATGCATATCTGGCCTTTACAATGACTCGTCGTGGCCTCCCGCTGTGTCGCGTCAGTGACGCTTATTTTCCCAGACAAGTCTGAGACCAGCTTGGTACCAATCTACAGACCCCGGAGAGAGGGATGGTTTGGGAAGCCATGGGCGCGAGATCGAAATATCGACCTCGTGTGCTACTGCACTCTCCATTTCACTTTACAAATGCCTATAGAAGACCTTATGAGAGGCTTAAAAAGGAAATACATTGTCAAAACGAATTGTTTTCAGCCAGAGCTGAAGAAGCAGTCGAAATCTAAAGGTATTAGTGACTACATTGAAAAAGCACACAAGTGTGGCTGACAGACTCACATCAACTGGAACTCAAAGAAAAATCGTCGTCTAACCTTACTGGCCAATTCTGATTTGTATTCAGCCATCAACCGATCCCACATATCAATTCGCTTCTGTATGAATTCTGGCCAAGGTCGTAGATCCGTAGGAGCCATCGACAATCCATTCTGAATCAGAAGACCGTAGAAGGAGACGAACGTCTCAAAAGGCGTTAGCGAACACGATTTACCAGCTTTTCAGTTGGCATATTCTCTTTGAAGTTATCAGCAACCATCTCGAACTGCGAACTCTCCGTCGTACACAATCGGGCCTGTGATCTCTTGAGCGGAGCCAGACGTTTTCCAGCCAGAACGAATGCAATCCGTCCCAAGTTCGTCGTGAGATCTGCAAAATCAACTTCTCGAGACGAAGCGCGCATTAAATGGAAAACCGAAGAATTAACCGCGTGGGAGAGAAAAAACCGCGAAAAAATATCGGGAAAATGGGGGAACAAGAGGGTAGATCAAACGCTACAACGGTGGAGACATTCAGAAAAAAGGAAAGAGCGAGGAACACAAAGAGTAAAGGATCATAGAAGTCATCCAGTCATCCTCAATATTCTCTATTGCGCAACGCTTGATCGAGATGATGCAATAGAACAAATCGAATCGATTTCGGACAAAAATCGCCACAAATACGCCTTGATCTCGAGGAATTCCCTAGTGCCAGTCAATGACTGGATGTGGCATGTCGATAGAAAAAAGCCATACAAGTTCACTTCTGAGAAAAACCGGGTGAGGAAGCAGACAACCCTGGAAGCTTGATTGACCAGCACTCCGAAGAGAATGCCATGAAAGAAAGCGTGGACCATCGGCGACGCGGTCAAAATACGATTGGAGCGCAATAGCTGCAACCATCGCGGGAAACCTGTCGGTCGAACACGAATTTCTTTCTGGATTTCTCCTCACTTTTTGTGATCTCCATCACTCAGTGATTTTCCCAAGGCAACATCGCATAGTTTATCTAATGATTCAAAGGCTAACTGTGGGTTCTGTGCTCCCGTTGTGAGGATGTTGCGGGAATGCCAAAGATCGTTAGATTTTTAAGAGATTTAATTCCATATTTTCTCCTTTTTAGTGTATTCACAGGTTCTCATCTATCCCAGCTTTTGTTCACTACCCCCTTAGATGCCTAGCCATATGCCACGCTCTCATTTTTCATCCTTTATCGCAGCATAATTATCGTATCGTTGCTCATTTTTATTAAGGTTTTTTTCTTACTTTTAGAATGGCTTCGTATATCAGCGGGTTCATTGCCTCACTTCGATTTGCGAAAGATTTTGCGATTGCCACAGGCGCATACCTCTTCGCCAGTAAGACTCACAAGTGAGTTTTTCTTTCATTTTCTATCTCTACATAGAAATTGTTGGCTTTCCTCGTTACTAGAGTGGAAGAAGTGTCATTTAAAATGTTCTTTGTTAGAATTATCAAGTCTTTCCATCAATTTTTGGCGTTAGAGCAATAAAATCCAAACTCCATTGACCAGAAGTAAATAAAACTGCATGGTTTTGATATCGTTCGATTGCGCATTTTCTTGCGAACATTTTGGTATATAACTTGCCTATATATGTTTCGAGATGGGGCTGTCCTGAGTGCATATTCGCTAGCTAGTTGGACACGAATGGCGCGTAGGGGACTGATGCTAGTGAAGCGACGCGCAAGATTAATGAAGGATTCCGTGGGCGGCCCAATTCGACTGACTCCTCCAGACTGTTCTCTCCAGTTTTGAGACTCGCGAACCACTTCCTAGCCGTGCTTTCTACGACTTTATCATCTCACCAAACTCTGTTGATCTTGCGCGCCGCTTCACAAGCACTTTCCCTTGCGCGCCGTCGTGTACGAGTAGCAAGCGAAATTGTGCCCAGCACAGTTCCATCGCAAAGCAAGTAAATACACGTTGTATACCAAAATGTTCTCTAGAAAATGTGCAACTGAATGATACCAAAATCATGCAGTTTCGCTTTCATTTGGCTGATAAATTTGATGTTTATTGCTCTAGTGGCAGAACTTGTGCTGAGACCTGATACTGTTCTCAGGGGGAGAGATTACGTAGAGGTTAGTGATACATTGCATCAGAGAGCAAGGCGATAAGCGGTGCCCTTGTTCGATCCACTCTTAACACTCTTATAATCAAACAACTGAACGCCTAAGAACGCCTCGCCTTCGCTTGGCTATCTCCGAATCCTAAGGAAAATCGTCTCGACCAGCATCCGGCGACATCCACAGTGTGCAGGAAATCCTGAAGGTGAAGCGACTCATGAAATTATTGCAGACCTTTGTGTAGGATGAATTTAAGGAAACGAATCGAATGCAACAAATGCTGGGATCCATCGCACAGTAAATTCCGGTTACGAGTCGGGTAACCAAAAAAAATCAATATTCTCATAATTTATCTCTTCGTAGGGGGGGGGGGAGTTTTTATGACGCGACATTGCCTAGTTCATCGGGTTACGCGTCTCATTGACGTGGTTGCGATAACGATCAGATGCATCGTTCAGTCTTCTCCTCTAAATCTAGTATGAAAATACTTCAATTTAATAGTTTTTTATACGACTCCCTTCGATTTGTATCATATCCTAACCTAGGGCAATGCCTACTCTCACGCCCTTGGATTCTGTGTCGCGCCTTAGCCCACTTGTTATCCGAGTTTTGGGGCAGAATCCTGGACCTTTCACTCTACAAGGCACGAATACATATCTTGTTGGAGCAGGAAAGAGGTTCCTTTTTGAAGTACCGATTACATTTTATGGTCCCGTTGAATGCCAATTTTTCTCTTAGGAAGATCCTAATTGACACTGGAGAGCCAAATGTTCAACAGTTTATCGACTTGTTGAAGTCCACTCTTGCGGTGATTTTTTTTCTTAAAGTTATTCCATCCAAATTGTATCCAAGAGAATTGAGTGGTAGGCAGAAAGATTCTTATGTTATGTCTATTCTGATGTGGCTTGCACCCCTGGTATGGGTGAATCGCGCGTTCAGCTCCCGTCTGAGGCCGAATTTTTGACTACCACTCAATTCTCCCAGACATATTTGAAACATTATGAAGCTGCGAAAAAGCAGTAGTTACATAGTAATTTTTAGATTCATATCTATCCACATTAGTTATCATTCCCCATCAATCTTTGCGTTTCATTGAAAAAGGCAAGGCGCCTATTCTGAATCTCAAAATTGTTGAGCTTTTTATTAGGTCGTTCCATAGGTTTTGATACCAAAATAAACACCATATCTATTAACTAAAAATAATCAAAATTGCATGATATTTTTTGTCATTCAATTGCTCATGTTCTTACCAACATTTTTGGTATAGAACTTGCTTCAAATTGCTTTGAGGTGAAGTTGTCGTGGAATGAAATTGCTTGCTAATCATGCACAAAGGCGCGTAGGTGAAAATGCTATTGAAGCAGCGCATAAGATTAATGGAGTTTCCTCTGGAGGACGCGAGCGCGACTGGCCTCCAGACTGTTCTCTCCGGCTTTCAACTTCGCTAACCACTCCCTAGCCTTCTTTCCTGCAACCGTATCGTCTCCCCCAAGCCTCATCTTGCGCGCCGGTCCACTGACCTTTTTCCCTAGGCGCCCTTCGTGCGTAACAGGCGAATTGGTCCCAGGATAGCTTCATATTAAAGCATGTATAGGCAAGTTGTATACCAGAACGTTGGCAATAATATGAATATTTGAACGGTACCAAAATAATGCAGTTTTAATTGCTTCTGGGCAATGAATTTGGGGTTAATTGCTTTAATGCCTAAACTTATAGAACGACCTAGTAATATTGAAGGAAAAGCGTGTGACTGGGGCTATAGGGGTTTCTCATTGCGGCGCTGGTCGTTAGCAGAATTATTACCGAGAAATTATCTTATGAACATATTCAATGTTGTTGTGTTCTGAGAAGCTTTGAACCTCAGACAGGAGTTGAACTCGCGTCTCACCACTTCAGGAGCACCTGCTTACGAAATTTTTTTGGTATAGTAAGATCGATCATTATTTTTAGAAGGAAGAAAGCGAAATCGATTCGATTATCATAACGCATTGGCATAACGATCATGTCGGCGGGATTCCAAATGTTTTGAAAGAAGTAGTTGGTCGTGAGGTGTGCTTACATTCCTTTGTTTCTTGTTTCATTCAGTTTTTGATCTCAAGTGCTTTATCGGAGCACCATGGCCTATTCAAGGTGATATTTCTCAAATATCTCCTGAATGTGCCAATATTCATGAAATGAATCGAGTGATTAATAAGCTGTCGGTAGAGAACCATGCGTTATGCACATAGGACGTTACGCCAGTCCATTCGATTCTGGCCTTCTGTTGGTGATTGGTCTTGAACTATTTTATGATTCCTGAATTAGAATGTCAGGAACTTGAGGGTCAGTCAAGTGAGTGCTAAATGAAGGATTGACTGTAATCTCGATCTCTACGCTTTTGCCACCCATTATGGCGTTCCTGCTCAGATCCGGTTCTACTACGTAGACCTGTCATCCGTTGTAATCTATAAAGGACATCTTTTAATTTCGGAAATATCTTGTTAGTTTGCAGCTTGCCTGAGTGGAAATGTCGGAAAACTGCGGTCCTTTACATCGTTGGCGTTCTGTTCCGTTTTCCACTCTTGCTTCCGCAGCAAGCTTTTCTTCATTTCTGGCTGTTCCCAATCCCTCGGTCAACTATTTCTTGTTCTATAGAGCAGTACACGTTGAGACTGATTGTGATGGTCCATTATAAAACCTGTAACAAGCTTTGTTTGTCTTAATAGACGTCATAACAAGGAAATTCATGTAGGAGGATCTGCAAAGTGGCTCTTCTTGTTCACTGCTGTGTTTGAGTACATGACATCACTTGGAATTCAATGTCTTTATGAACAATATAATGCATTCTTCTTCTAATTACGTCGCTGTTTTCATTTCTAATGAAAACCTCATCGGTATTCTACAAGCTACAGAAGTTCTCAAAAGGAGTCTGTGGAGCTTCCTTAAGAGACTTGGTTTTGGTGAGTTGAAGGCATAGGGGTGTAGTTAAATTGACGGCGGCGAACAGAAGAATATAGCTAGGGTTGAGCAAAAATAACTGGGAACCTTTTAAAAGTTTCGTTTTCATGCTCAAATTAACAGCAAAGACAACAATGACTGTTTTTCATAATATACGCCGCCATTGTCCACGACCTTCTGTCTTTCTTATTTCTCTTCTTCTTCTGGACAAAGTCAAATTATTGTAACTTGTTGACAACGGTCCACTGTGAAAAACCAAGCTTTTCACTCAAATCACGAGTGCTCGATGAAGACTCAGAAATCAAAGCGGCTTGCATGTCACTTTCATCCAAAGCAGATGGCCAGCCAGAACGAGGCATGTCTTCGAGATCAAAAGTGCCTTCTTTGAATCGCTCAAACCATATGCCCACAGTCGAAGAATCGATAAGCCTTTTCTCCGATAAAAGCTGATTAACACACGTAAATCGTACTGTTCAGTAGCCATTTTAAAGCTGAAATTATTGAATGAGATAATTATAAGCAAAGCTATTAATAGAAAGCGGCACAAAGATGTCAAAAAAATGATTTTTTCAGGAAGCTCCTAGAACTTTTTGCTCAACCTCTCAAATTATTCGCTATTTTTTTGAAAATTAGGTGTCTCGTACGTATAGCCTTGTTTTTTTTTTCGTATCGGGATCGATGAGCCGTTAACCAGTATAGTAGTGTTTGTCGAATGTCACGTTTGTCATCCCTACAATCTAAAATAAGTGTACGTTTTATCAACTTTACTAACTTCGGAGCGGCATCGTACTCAATGGTCTTGTATGGTGTTTTTGGTTGATTACATCTTGTAGAGCATTCAAGGCGACGTAGCATAAATAGTGATGCAGCGTATCGCAAAGCGCGCTGAAGAGCGACGCATTGGTTCGATTCTCTCCCCCGAAACTTTTGTAATCAAATAACTGAACGCCTTGGAACACTAAAGTCTGTTACCTCCGAGAGTGTAAGGAGAATCGTCGTGACCAACACCCAACAAGATTCTTAACGAAAGCAAAATCGTCCAGCATCAGACGAAGCAATACGTGAAGTAGCGTGTTGCGTTGGTCGAACAGCTGTAGTATTCTGCTAAACGACGTAATTCAATGTTTCTCACACTTTTGTCCATTCTTCAGCCTATTGATATCTTTTGCCAACTGGAGTATTTGAAGAACAAATCAACTGTTGACCTTGTGCACTGTTTTTCTCTTATTTTCCATATCAACTAAGAAATTTGGCATGGTTAATAGATCATCTACCTCACTGACACTTCTTATGTTAAAAAAACTCACCATTCTATCTATACTTGCTCAGAACTTGTTTGTGAAATTGATGTAGAGGTTTTTCGCATTTCTAGAGTTGCGTACTGACGTTGCTCTTCGGAGTTCTAAAGTAATTAGTGGCTAAAACAATCAAATTTGGATTCGTTTTCTACAGTGGTTACGAGGTCTCCTTGAATGGGCAATCAAGGATCATATGGTTTTATGGATTTTAGATAATGAGTTATGCATAGTGTGTTTTTCATAGATGTGAAAGACGTTCTGATTATGGGGTCAGATGTGGTCACATCCAACCTTTTGCTGATGGTGAAGGTCATTTAGAGGTTTTCTTTTCGCTCAACAGAGTTTTTGTATATGAATTTTAGTAGTTTTGCGAAAGGTTGGATCTCGACAAATTCAAAATTATGTTCATTCTTCAAAAGACTTTTTTAGTGAGCTGTGGCAACAAAAATAAAATTAAGTTTCATTTTCTGAATGCTTTGCTCATCTGGGATGTGTGGATGGCTTCTCATTAGGTTGCACTAACACTTTCGATAGCACAAATCACGGTATATTTGTGACTAGATTTTGTATTTGAGATCTTTATAGCGTTCTTTAAGCACAAAAAATAACTTTTCACACTCGAAGTTTTTGCATATAAGAGTTATGTATGCACGGAAAGTTTATGAGCGTGTAGAAAAAATTATGTAAAATTAGATAAATACAAGAAATTTGAATTTTTTCTCTGAAGCGAAGAAATAATTTATTACTAAGGAGCGAAATTCGTGAGCCTCTTGCGAAATTTAATCAACTGCCGTACATTAGATTTGATCAAAACAACAGCGTGTCATTTTTTCAGGCTTGCTAATGAACACACAAGTATTAGTTCACGTAACATGAATTGAGAATCGATGTCAGTATGAAATGGAAATCGTACTAGTTTAGAATGCATTACGATTTCTTAGTTATGTTTCAAACTTTATTTAGGAGTTTTATATCAATTCAGGAACTCTTTTGATGTTGGTGTTTCTATAGATTGATGGAAGTAATATGAAAAAATGATGTCAATTCAATATATCATAACGTTCGTTCCGAGTGTTTTCTCAAGACCATAGCTCAAAATTCAATATGCCTTGCAATCATTTTTGAGCCACGCATGTCAGTGGTCTGTCAAGCAGGGCTGACTTATAGAGACCGATACACGTGTTTCGATCCTGCGATCTCGTCAGTTGGGCCGTTACCCTTTCTCGTCTTTTGCTAATCTCTGTGGGTGCTCTAGTCCCTACACTAAGAGTTGGCGACGACGAACGCTGTCAATTCAGTTATCCAGAACTTTGAATCTCGCCTAATACTTTAGTATACAACTGGGACAATTGAGAACTCTTAGTTAATTTTCTCGCCACCTTTTTTGAGCCCCGTTGAGCGTTCATCTAGAATGGCTTATGAGCAATTCATACACCCTGAATATTTCTTTGTTCACTTTTCAAATTGCAGAGAATAGCGATTCTTGTAGAAATGTAGAGTTCCTCGTTGACACTTTAAAGCTAAAATGGTCAATGAAATGTGGCGCATAGTTTCAATCCTTTTCCTATTCCTCCCTCCAAGGTTTGTAGACAATTTTCTTCCTTTTAACACTTTAAGCACGACAGGCCCACGGTGCCAGCCACGCCTAGCCGCGCGCGGTTAGCAGTCTGTAGTGCAAAGTGGTTGGTGATACCGGGGAGAAAAAGGTTGCTAGTTCGATCCCTATGACGATAATTTACTGAGTTATTTGCTATTACTCCTTGATGTCGCTTAGTATTAAAAGCTCTTCTCTATACGTGGTTATAGTGGAAAAAACCTCAACTATCTTACAAATCACTACTTTTCATGTCATCATGTAAATTCGTAGGCAAACAACTAAATCGTCGAATAGGTTCCGCAAAATGGGCTGTATCCTCTCCTATACGAGTTCATCTGAAAAGTCGTACACTATAGAAAATAAGTTTTCGAATTCGATTCCTGCAATATCGCCGAAAGAAATGCGAAAAAATTTGGATATGCGCGTCGATACCTCGTCTACGTTCCGTATCAAGAAATAGTGATTTGTAAGGCAATTGGTGTTTTTTTTTGTTCCAGTAGTTACACTATGGAGGAACTTTTTAAGACTAATTGACACCGGAAAGTCTTCTGTGAAGCGTCGTGGGAGGAGATCGAAACAACAGCCTTCTTCGCGATGGCCCAGCATCACTATTATTCACGCGGTACTACGGGTCGCTCGTCGCCCGCGACGAGGTGGAGCTAGCGCCATGGAGTTGTCGCACTCAAAGTGTTAAATCCTTGTTCCACCGAAATAAGAGGTTACAGTTGTAGTATAAATTGCAAATGTTTTTTTTTCGTTATTTGATTAGTCTATATAACGGTTTTTCTTAGGTGCCGATTTACAAGATTCAACGTGGAACTGGTGAAGATCCCTCGCAGTTCCATTACGTGCAAGATGGTCACGAAGTCTGCGTTGATGGGGCAACATTAAGGTAAGCTGGCTACCATTTATTTGGCTACATTCCTAATATTTTTTGCATAATTGACTCATTATGGTCAAAAATAATTATATATGGAGCCACTTTTGAACACCTAGACACTTGCTCATATTTGCACATGCCATTTCAGCCACAAGTTAGTTACAAGTGTCCTTGATTAATTTGACTGGAAAATAATGGTAGAACTTGATTAGAAACTGTTGAAATGTGGTAGCTAAGCTGTCTGTTTTTCGGTAAAAATATGAAATTTCGAAGTTCTAGGAACAAAGAATTCTTAGTCAGTTTTTTGAGGGCTACAGCTTGGTTGTTCAGAATTTTACATAAATGTCTATATTGTGATAAGCTGAAAACAATTACTTGGAAAGGATCCGTGATTATAGTGAAAGAGGCAGATTTTTGCACCTATTAATAATCCAAGAATTCCTATTTATACTATTTATTCGCAGTGTTATGATGTTTCAAGTATACTTAGAGAATTGAGCGGTAGGCAATAATTCGACCTCCAGCGGGAGTTGATCCTGCGATTTATGCATGCGGGAACGCCTGCTAGCACTGCACCTCCGAGGCCACCGCTTGCCCACCTCTCATTCTTCAAGATATCTCTATCTCAGCTATCAGCCACTAACCTTTCACAGGTATAATTGGGTGAGCAATATCGCTCTTTATATATATTTAAGATATAAGCGGTCGCCTCTGTGGTGTTGTAGTAGCAGTTATCCTCTATGGGTGAAACGCGGGTTCAACTCCCGTCTGAGGTCGAATTTTGGTCTACCACTTAATTCGCTTAGGTATATTTCTTCACCTCAATTCCTTAAACTTAGTATGCAGCGTCTGTTGGAGTGTTTCATTCCAGAGGATTGCTCATTTTTTGGTGACTAGTACTCAGCGCCATGCTGTACAATTTTTTGGAGATCTTGGCGAATTCAATTACAATAGTTTTAAGATGTGACAGTTTTAGTATTCAGAAAGTTTTAGTGAATCAGTCTTGGTGCATATTCAAGCGTTTTCTTTTTCTCAATCGAGTCAGTACGATGAGCGTCATCAGCACTTGTGACACCCACTAAATAGGTCTTTCCACCTTTCCAGAAAATTCGAAATAGGGAACAGTTGTTGAATGATAATGATTAATGTTCGATTTCTTTGCGGCCCTCAATTAGTTTGTGGAGGGTCAAAGTAGCTTTTCACGTCTAAAGAGTCGTCGTCGGCCACTCATGGGCACCCGCCATTTTCCAAGTTGTGGAGATTTCTATCTTGATTCTGTGAAACTTTCCCCTCACTTTATGCATAAATGACATTTTGAGTTTGTTGTATGCCCAAATTCAATAACAGGACGCAAACCGGACAATTTCAAAGTGGTTGCAAGTTAACTGTTTGAAGAAGGCATCAAATAGCAGCTGGTAACGCTCTGCATTTCTTTGGTAATGGCGGTTCATATGAGATCCACTATTATTTTTGGATCCTCCTGATTCACATCATTCTTCATTCAAAGTCTTCAAAGTCTCTTTCAACGTCGATACTCACCCGTGAACTTGATGGTCAGAGAATAGAGGAGGGGAATTCAAAAATGTAAAGGGAGGTAATTGGAGTACGTCAAAAAGTGAAAGTTTTTCAATGCAATGAAATCAATACTCATTTGAGACTTGCTATGGTCAGGGCAGGTGTTTTGAGTGTGTTTGAGTGTTCGAATAGTTTTACACTACTTACGAAAATCGACGATTCACACAGCATCTACATAAGCAGATCCATTACTCATGGACTCATTTATCCAATGGAGATATTATTCACTAATATAGTATGCAGGGTACTTACAAACTGTTTAGAAAAGCGATTTATGTGAAAGTTTGTTCAATTCTGCTTAAGGTTCGTAAAAACTCCTGGTCATACCTGCGACCACGCTTCTTTGTGGCTAGAAGAGGAGCAAACACTGTTCAGGTTATTTGATTATGATAAGGTGTTATCTTATCATCTTATCAAGAGATAGTAGTTGCTAGTTCAGTGGCGATTGCATACTCGGCGAGGATACGACGGTGTTTGAAGATCTTCATGATTATATGAAAAGCCTGGAAAAAATCAAGGTTTTGCATCCGAAAAGAATATATCCAGGTCTGTGAAGAGTCGCAGTATTCATCATGTTATGATATTGCTTGAATGGTTTTCTACTATTGATTTTATCTTTTATCTTACTACTGATATGGTCCTGCTTCTTTTGTGGTCTTCTGAGTGGACGAAACTCCAGTCTTATGTCTAAAATCTGATGAGAATTTCCGAAAATACTTCATAATTTGGAATTGTGAATATGCATTGTTGTTTCATGTTTGAAGCGTGCAGTGCTTTTTGCTCTCTCTTCTTCGTACTTTATGTAGTTTCTATTAGAGAAACTCATTGTCAAAACTCAGATTATTTTCGATTCATCAAGGGCATGGTCCAGTTGTGGAAAAGTGTGATGAAAAGGTAAACGAATACGCAGCACATCGTTTGAAACGAGAAGAGGAAATTGTCGACGCTCTACAGCAGCTTGGTGAAGCAACTAGCATGGATGTGACCGTCGCAGTTTATTCGGTGAGTTGAATTTTTTCCGTTTTTTAATTGTCATACTATTTATAATTTTAGTTTACACAGTTCAACTGTTCATTTTTTTAGTTAATGGTGGGTGATGCCTTCCACAATTCATTTTACGACTTACGTATTCGTACAAACATTACGACAAGATATGTAAAAGTAACCTGTAATGGGAGAGCATGTTAATTCTTCATCAACTTTAGCCTTCACATCTATGTGTGTTAAAAGCGATGTTTTCAGAACACTCCACTTTCCGTTCGCTTAGCTGCTCTCAATAATGTCAAGTTACATCTGGGTAAATTGGAGAAGGATGGGCGAGTAGAAATATCACCTTCTGGATTGTACTGTCTAGCGCGTAACTAATGTTCCATTTTCACTTGTCAACACAAAACAGACTGTGCTAATTCTTTTCTGTTAATACAGAATAATTCCTCAACTACTCTACTCATCGAGTGAAGATAGATTTACATCCTGCCTATAGTTCTTAGAGAAATTGAGTAATTAAAGAATTCAAGACTTGATAGACCCACCGAAGAGGTTCTTTTCTAACACTCCGCATGCTTTGATATGGATGAAGCTTAGGTCTTGTTTTATGTTCAAACTGTCATATGACGCTCTGTGAGTTTAATGCTCTTCATTATTATAGAAGAAGTGTATAACGCTTCTCTATCGATTTATATTAGAAATTTCAGTGCTTAACCATATCAGATTTGTTATAATTCATTAGGCTGACAAGAGCTCATACATGACATATAGTTTACATTTTTTCACTTTATTTTGTTACACAGAGATTTTTCGCTGTTGTTGAAGTTTTTCTATCTATTCAGTAGCTCGCTCATTTCAAATAATGTGCCTTCCATTGGACAAGAAAAGTATTCTACGCAAAATTTATACAAAGGACTTTTTTTTGGATAGCCCAATGGCTTCACTTCCCGAGATACTAGTTCCTTGGGTAGCAAACCACTTGATAGGCTCCGGGCAGTGATAAGTATTCTTGAGAATGTTGAAATGAGGTCTTCCTCTTCGCGAAAACTCAGTGATGATGCCACCCCACGATGAGGTGAGAAACCATTGTGCGATGACAAGAGGATGAATATATGGTGTTCCAAACGTTCCCACAGCGTCTTAATAAGTTAGTGACATAAGACTGTTGCAGTTAAGTTGTAGTTTTCTAGCTCATATTATGAATAATGACGGAGAGTAACGCAGGAACTAGTTATTCGATTACCCTATTAGGACGGAATGTATCTACTGGGTACAAGATTTTTTGAGGCATTTCGTGCCGGAAGGAACTTTTTACTCTGTTTTAGTGATTTTTCGAAACCTTAGATCTCGGTGATTTCAATAAAGTGTTTGTTTTATAAAAAGCTTCTCTTATTGCGTTGTGGCACCGGATATACTATTATGTTTTACACACAATTTACTTTGCCTGCTCGAATGAGGCCTGCGGCTGGCTTTTTATTGAACTTATAATAGTCATTCGATAGCTCAGATTTCAGAAATTTTGCTGTCGAAATCGATTTTCCAAAAGGTTCCAATAAAAAGCTGCTAGAACAAAATAAGACCACGTTTCGCACTCGATAGGTGTCGCCATTGAACTTTATAGCGGATTTCTCTCTGAGTGTTAAGCATTAGAAAAAGTTTGTACTCAAAGAACGATTGAACCGATTCTCTTCTGGTGGTTTTACACAGAAAACCTGGAAGTTTTCCTGAAGAGAAGAGCAAATTTTGATCAAATAACGAAACACGCATGAATGACCTATCGTTTCAAGGCGGTAGTTAAAATCGCTGCGCTCATCGTCATTTGAGATACGAGCGATTTTCGTTATTTACCTAGAAAATCCTTCTCTTTCTCGAAAAAGTTTCTACTTTTTCTGTACTAGAAATGTAAAAGAGATCTTGTTTTATTGTTATGAAGAGACAAACGTCCTTCTCAATACTAAATAAGGGTTTGACTACTTTGAATGCGAGACCCTTCTTTCCGCTCTAACAACGCTTTTGTAAAGTTCTTGGAAATCATTTTTACTATCAAAATGATTTGAGATATCGGATGACTACTGAAGCTTCAGCGAAAAACAGTCCACATACTCAAGCCGGGCATAGAAAGCAAATTGATTGTGAAACACGGTATTATTTTCGATGCTACAGCGCAATAAAAACCTACCGATGAACCAATCACATTATTGCAATCGCCGAGATTTGAGCATTTGAGTAACTACTAAAAGTAGATGGATTTTTTCTTTAATGAGAAAGTTTTTCGGAAATTCGTGTTTCCAAATGGATACATTACGTCTTGAAAGGGCTAATCGTTGCCGCCTACATGCTCGACTCTTGAAGGTAGATCTATTATGTTCCAAAATTCATAGGTATATATATATATATATATTATATATATACATGCATACATATACATGCTTGTCTATACATGTGATTGTATATATATATATATATATATATATATATATATATATATATATATATATATGATATATATATATATATATATATATGAATATATATGAATATATATATATGAATATATATATATATATATATATATATGTATATGCATTAAGTCCTCTCATAAGTTTTAGCACTAGAGCAACAAGCACCAAATTCATTAATCGAAATAATTAAAATTGCATACTATACTATTTGGAATACGCCTTTAGCCTGGACACATCTCTGTCATCTTTCAGGCGATAAATCATTACCGCTTTGTACAGGATTTGCTGAGCTTTCTTTTGGTGCAAAATTTGTCCATACCTGCCGCATTACGGCCGCTCAACAAAGCTTTTGCAGAGTGCTGCTTTACGAGTTCTATTTGGAACGCGATGCACAGAGCTGGCCTTCGGGAACATCAAGTGTGCATAGGCTCAAGGATTTGTGTCGGCGAACAGTGGCTCGGTTCTCTGCTGAGTTTCGCGCCGGTACATCAGCGTAAAGGACCAGCTGCGCTCCGAACGTCCGTGCGAAGTTGATTGAGAAACCATTATCGAAGCAAACGAAGAGGTTATTGACCGACTTTCACGGAGTTGGCCAACGATTTAGATTGTGGTCATTACGACAAACAAGAGAATCGGGTCTTGTCACGTCGACATAACCGTAATCTCATCTTGCTTCAAGACAACGCAAGGCCATGCCGCCATACTGAGAAGGAGAAGAACGACCGAATTGGACTGAGAATTGCTGGGTCATCCGTCGTACAGTTCTCATTTGTAGCCGGCTGATAATCACCTCTTCCGTTTGCTGAAACACTTCCTGAGCATTAAGAAGTTCCAAGACATCAATTATTTGCGTTGAGGAATCGACAACTTCATTTGAATCCAAGAACGGCGAGTTCTAGAAGTGTGGCAATGAACTGTTGATTGAGGGATGGAAAAATGTGTTAAGACTGATGGCGCACACTTTGAGTAGTACTGTTAAGCAGATTTAATTCTGGTTAATGAATTTGGTGTTTACTGCTCTAGTCCCGAAACTTATAGAACAAATGAGTGCGAGTGGTGCAGTAATAAGCATGTCTTTTTTCACCAGGCTTTTTTCAAATGTATGCAATGTTACGAATTTCAAATACACACCCTAAGATCGTTGTATTTGCCGTGTTAATGAAAAACACGGAATGTTTATCTCAAGGATTCCTTCAAATCCAATTATTATGTGAAGCATGGATTTTAAGCACTTATCGTCTTGTGAACCCATCTATTGTATACGAATGGTACACTAAGTAAAAACGTTTGCCTTGAACGAAACGAAGGCGAGGATTCATAATGAGGATGAACTACTCATAGCATCGCCTCTCAAACAGACGAAACGCGTCGTAACCTTAGCGAAGTAATAATTTTTGATCAACAGCGTTGTGTTACATGCTTGATCCACAAAGAAAATAATCCAGTCAATTGTCAAGAACACTTTCGTGCTTCGTTTCGATTAGAATTTGCTTGATAATAATATCTAGAATTGCATGTGAATAACATAATTAGTAACTGATATCGAATTAGACACTGGGTATAACTAGCGGCTGGTCGCAATGTGGTGATGAGAAAATGTCATAAAAATGAATATAGAGCGATAGCAACACACACTGTAACACCTAATGAGTTACCTTTTCTTCAATGAGTTGCCAGATTGATAGGTATCTCATCTTGAAATCAGTAGAACGAATATCGCCATAACAGGCATGAAGTTGATCATTTTTGCCACCAGCCTATTGACCCAGTGAAATTCCTCTACCCTATCAGCGCAGTGCTTTATTAGATACTCACAGTGAGGCAGGAGGTATGAGGTGAATGCGTGAATTTTGCGAGGCGTGTCGGGGCTCACTTTGATATGAAAAAGCAGCGGTAGAATTTTCTTCGTGTCAATTTTTTTATGACAGTAGAAAACCCTATTATATCTCTTTGTCAAGCAACTGATCCATAAGTACATATCAGTACATGATTGCAAATAATGTGCGCAACGTAGATATTGCTGTAGTATTTTTATGTTTTACTGCGGTTCAACTGCATTCAGAAGTGGAAGAATTTTGAAACTGACAATGACCGTGAGCCACTACTACAAACTCTGTCCGAGATATTTGAACAGGAAGTCGGTGGCACTGGAGGAGCAGTATGACTTTCCCCTATGAAGACTAATCGATTTTAATCATTTCCAAAGAATCGCTTATTTTTGTAGCTCTACGCACTTAAGCTTAGCGCAGCTGCTGGTGAATTCGCCGGCACACCGATCGGATTCAAGCATCTCTCAACAGCTCTCATCATAGCAACCGAGGTCGTTCAGAAGTATGGAGAGGCCAAACCAGGCGATCGAACATTGGTAGCCTATTTTTCTTAGATTTGCGTGATTCAGAACAAGCCTAGGATGTCTACTACCAGCTGTTTTTGAAAAGAATACCAGTTTTGACTGGATACTAAAGAACATTGAGCGATATGCAAAACATTGGCCCTCGGAGGGGAGTTTAACTTGTGTCGGGGCGCATGCGAACCACTGTACTATTGGGGCTCCTGTTCTGTCATGACATTTTCTCACTTTATAAACTCCAACCCATCATGGATATATTGCAATGCCTTATTAACTCTGCTAATAAAGCAGGTAAAACAAGGGATGGAAATTCTACCACATAGTAGACTAACGACTTGAATCAACTCTTTCGAAACCGTGGACCCCACCTCCTCTGCACCTCCAACCCTCCTGTATGGCAACGCTGGGCATTCTGCTCCACCTCCTCCATATCTCTAACCCCAGCGTGGGAACGCAGTGGATGTATTATTGTATCACTTCAATTGCCTTATCGTTGTTATTTTCCGATGTTATGTTATATATGAATACATTATGTTGCTGTAAGTAGGAGAATATCAACAATAACACAGTCGAAATAACACAATGATGCACTCGACAGGCTCACACGCCGAGGGTTAGGGATGCAGAGGAGATGGAGCATATCGTCGAGCGTTGCCATGCTGGGCGCTAGAGATGCGCAGCAGGTGGGTCCACGGTTCCGAAAGCGTTGAATATAAATGTTTCATAGGTCGACTCGCCTTGTGCTGCCATTGCGAAGATAAGAGGTGGAAAAACCAAATGGGATATAATCCTGGAGGTTGGTTTTTATGATTGCGATAGTAAACGTCTCCAGAGTGATGTATTGTAGTAAGCGTGGATCTCACTATAGCACCAAGGAACCTTCTTTTTTAGGCCGCCATGACGGAAGCTCATTCAACGGCTCAAATGAAAGCTGTTGCTGGCCGGGCCAGCTACACTTCTAAGGAGGTACGGACCTATTCCTTGAGATATTTCTAAGTTGGTGACCACGAGGAAGACAACATCTATAAGCTGTGCTCCAACTGTATTCGGATGTACTCAGCTTTCTCATGAAAAAAAAATCACCCCTAAAACAGTGTCAGCTAAGATTCCAACTGAAACCTAACTGGTCTAACTAACCCTCTTTTCAGGTGCAAACAAGACCTGATGCTGGTGCTATGGCAATGGCGTATTTTATGCTAACGATAAGGGAGACAATCAAACGTAATAAAGCATGACAGGACATATATGACCTCGTCTAGACGAGATTAAAAACAGAAACGTGAAGCAAATCAAACAAAATGTTTATAAACTTGGACAAATTGATAAATATATTAATCAAAGTCATCAGAGAATACCAAAAAAGTGGTATCCGATAATGCCGAGAGTTCTGCAAAACTCTAAATCTTAGAGTGGAAATCAAGCCCAAACTCCGCCATTCCCGGAGGTGCGTGCTAAATAATTGCACTATCGAAGCTCTTATTTTGCCGTCACTCTCTACGCATGTGATATATATATATATATATATCATATATATATATATCCTCCCAAATGGTTTAACGCCTCATCGTGGCTCGGAGGTGTTCCCCGGTGTCAGACTGTGAAATACAGCAGGTGTTCAACTCCTCAGTAGGGCCACTCAAGCTGAAGAATACGACGTTTCCACCCGGAAAGCTTAGCTAACAGTAAACCGTACGAGGAATGACTGCCGTCTTGGTAGCTACTAGTCGGAATGTGGTAATCTGTCTCTGATTCACAAGTGCCGGCGACTGGTCTAATGTGGTGACGACCTGAGGAAGCCCGAGCTAGGCTTACCTCGGGACTTTAGGGAACAAACAGCTAAATCAGCACAGTTTCACGGTGCTGGGTGACGCATCAATGGAGACGGGCCAAGTATCTAAGTATATATGCATATACGCATGCACATGTTTATACGTACATATATGCGTTTATATATATATATATATACGCATATATGTATATACACGTATGTATGTATATATGCTCGTAACACCACATAACTCGAAAAAGAAGTTGATAGGAAGAATTGTTGATTATATGCATATATATATGTATATATATGCATATAAGTGCATATATATGTGTATATGTATGTGTATATATACATATATATACATGTATATATATATGTATAAATATGTATATGCAATATATAGATGTATATATATACATATACATATGTGTATATACACAAAAGTGATAATTATAACGGTCGACTATATGGACGTGTGACGGTGTGCAGTCCAGCCGTAGATAGCGCACACAATGCGTTCTTGTTCAACACCTGAAAATGTCAAACAATTGTTACAAAGTCATTTTTTTCTTTGTTCGTGACCGAAACCAATGCCGCTGTAAAGTAATCATTCTGCTCAACAAGTGATTTTTCGAGAGTCTAAAAGTTTTAATTTATCTGGAATCCGTTAGATGCAACCAAAGCACCATCTGACCGGCCGAGCGTGGTATAAAGAGTAAAATATGAAGCTCTCAGCTTTGATAAATCAAACACTGAGGGATGCGCCATGCATTCGATTTCATAGAACATCATTTGAGGGTAATTGGCTGTGAATCTGGCCTTTACGATGACTCGCAATAGCCTACCGTTGTAGCAAGTCAGTGCTTCTATCAACCCAGTCAAGTCTGGTAATAAATCGCTGACTCAATGGGTTGTGGCGTGTATAGCGCAGCGTTTAGAAGTGTTCTGTGACACAGACGTTGTCGATGCTTCGATCCCGCGCCCGTGGCTCACCAAGCCGGCAGACTGAAAAAAGTGAGAGCTATGTTCTTCTTGACGGAAAAATACGGGGTTGCCATTACACAATCATACTAGCTTTGATCTTCTCAAGATTAGATATGCCATAATTCAGAATATAAATAGTTTCGTTATCCTCAAAATTTCGAGGCACAAGAATCATTGCACCCGGCGAAAGATTGCTTAAAGAAAGTCTTTTCCGCTAAAAATCGCGTATAACAGCATTAAAGCTTCAAGTACGAGAACGATGGAAGAAGATAACTTCTCAAACGAATTGATACCATACCTTACGGAAACGATCGGCGCATGTATCTTCGTCATCGACACAATTTCGTCATTAGCAAGGTCGCAATTTGACGAGTAGAACAGAATCTTCTAAATAAGTGCAGATGATGTTTTCCACAGATCTTCAGAACAAAGAAAGAAAACCAGTTTATGCTTTCGACTCACTCCAGAATATGTCCCAATTGCTATGCTATCGTCAACGATACAAGCCGAAGTGATGGTATCAAACCGCTCCGATTGTGATAAAAAGTAATCAATATTCCAACTCAACATATAAGCCTGAAAAACTAATCAAAACTAGACTTTCATTCGATAAAAAGCCAACAGAAGTCCTTTTGAGCTAAAGTTGTATAGAAGCATACAAAATAAAGCTCTCGGAGCTAATATTAGGTCTTCTTATAACTTTTGGCACTAAAGCAATAAACACCAGGCTCATTATCCAGAAACAATTAGAATTACCTAACAACACTATTCAAAGTATGCCCCATCAGCCCAAATACATTTCTGCCATCTCTCAAGGCAACAAACCAACCGCGCTCATAGAACTCGTCATCCTTAAATTCAAAGAAAGTTATTGATCCTCGACGCAAATGATTGATGTCTCGGAACTTCTTCTTGCTCAAGAGGTACTCCATCGTCCCGAAGATGTGATAGACTGCGACAAGTCACGACGCGGATGATCCAGCAACTCCCAGCCCCCACGACGGAGCAGTTTTTGAGCGATGTTCTTGCACTTGCCCATCTAAGCTTAAGTGAGCTCGTGTGGAATCCCATCTACCTTTCTTTAACTTCTTGCCTACTGCTTTCAATATTCTGCTGCTTGTAGCATAATCACAGCAAAAAGTCAGCCAACCCCTCGATAATCAACGTTGGATCCTCTTCAGGTGCTTCGATGATGGCCTCTCGATAATTTTCGCCTGGACGTCCAAAACACAGCTGATCCTTCAAGTTGGTCTGATCGGTGCGAAACTCGTCGAAGAACCAAAATGCTGCTCGCCTGAACACAAATCCTTGAGACTTTGTACGATTAATGTTCTCGAAGGTGATCTGTGCAACGCATGCCAATTCGTACTCGTGAGCAGTAAATTGCGATAAAAGCTTCGTTTGGCGACCTTAATGCCCACGTATGGACAAATTTAGTATCAGAAAAAGGCTCAGAAAATTCTGCGCAAAGCGAAATCGAGATGTTGCCCGAGAGAAGGCAGAAATGTGTTCAGGCTGATGGCGGATATTTTGAATAGTATTGCTAAGCCATTCTAAGCAGTTCTCGTTAATAAATTTGGTGTTTATTGCTCTAGTGTCAAAACTTTTGAGAAGACCTGATATATGCCCTGAGATGAGCCATGTATTCGTCTTCATCTGATATCGTTAGAGGTGTTGAATTATATCTGGCCTATAACATCGACTGTTTTTTAAACCTCGCAATAAGCAAATTTCCAGCAATATAAGAATTCCAAAAAAGAATGTATAAAGCCTAAACGAGGTTGGTACGCCAGGGCCACACACTGGTGTTTCGGTAGCGTACCAACCTCGTTCAGGCTTTAAGCATTCTTTTTTGGAATTTTGGATGTTTATTGCGAGGTTTTAAGAACAGTCGCTGTTATGGGACAACTCTGTTCTACCAGTCGAAACCCATCGACTAAGAAGTGGTGATGGACCAGTGTCACTGCACACTATGCCATCACCACATGCGCCTCCTTCCTTGCTACAAAGCAGGGCTTAATGTGGGGCGGGGATCACTAACGAAGAGGCCGAAGCCTCCGAAATACCCGTGAATGGCCATGGCGTACCAACCTCGTTTAGGCTTTGAGCACTCTTCTTTGATATCTGGTCTTTACAATAACTCGCGGGGACCTCCCAATGTATCAAATCAGTGCTGCTATCCTTTCAGACAAGTGTGCGCCAATCCATCCACCCCGAAAGGACGGAGCTTGGTCAGCCTTGAACTTGGAATCAAACCATCGACCATCGATTGATCGATACTGTATGTCGCAGGTTTCCCAAATTTGTATAGAATGCGGAAACAACACGGAAGTTTTGCAGCGATGATAACAATAATTTGAGAAGAAAACTACACCGGAATAGAAAGTACTATACCTCGTAAAAACATTTCCACACCGCAACTGGACCCAGAGTGGACGATATCACTAGGAATTCCTCATCATGATAGTTCAAATTACCGTCCTTCACTAACTTTTGTGAGTCTAATGAGGCACGGTCGAGAAACATAAGAGCAGAAATAGGTCCAGAGAATTTAATCAACTTCCTAAAACGGACTCATGCAAGTTTTTGATTTATGGAAACAACATTAACATAGAGTCCGCTATACGCAACGCATAACAGCAGACGAAAACTCTAACATTTTGTTCATTCTTTGTGAACCAAACATGAGGTTTTTTGAAATACAATTTATTTTGGAGACAATGTTTCAGCAGTTCAGCCGTCTTGAGAACTCTTGATGACCAGGTTGTTCACACCTTCTCTTAACCCCTACGGGACAGTGGATCCACGATCTTTGTGTCTTCAACCTTCGATGTGTTGCGTCTAACAATGCTACGAGGGGGTTAGACGCCATTCCCAAACGCAGCACAACAGGGGTCAGAGACGCGGAGGTCGTGGGTCCACGGTCCCCTAAGAGTTAGTTTCGACATCACTCATTCCCCTATTAATTCCAGAGATAGCCGTGTTGGTGTGCCCCCACCTAGATTAGCGAGAATGGGCGTGTCCCGGAAAAATCTGGTGCCGATTTTCCTATACCGAGATGAACGAGTCCGAAAGTAGGGGTCAAACGACCTACCGAGTAGGTTGAGCCTTTGCCTAACGAACGGTGCCATCAAGAAAGACGTGAGTCCATCTGATAGCCTCCACTCGTTTCCCAGCTGTGCTAGCGATTTCGACTTGAATCTCGGTTGACAGATAGTCAAAGGCAGAGCTTATTTTCCATACTTCTCATAGAGTGAGGTGGCCTACGATTTTCTTCTTCGGTGCTGAATAATTTGCATAACGAGTTTGAGATGAGTAATCCTTAAAACGCATTATGTATCCGCACCATAAAATTCGTGACACTTCATCGTCTGTCTGTACCTCTGAACTTTTCTATCTATGATTCTGATTTGATGGCAAGCATCATCGCACGAAGTAATCAAAATATAAAGCTTGGCGTTGATCAAACTTTGAGGATGTGCCATGCATTCGACTTCATCGAGAGTCGTTAGAGGTGATTAGGTAAAAATTTGACATTTGTGGCCTTTATAAAGACTCGAAGTGGCCATCGATGTATCAAGTCGGTGCTGCTGACCTCTCAGAGAAGTCTGGTACGAAATCGCCAATCCCAGACAGACGGATGGCTTGGTGAGCCCTAGGCTCGAGATGGAACTATCATCGACTTCGTATGTGTCGCAGAGCATCTCCAGCCACTCTGCATCACGCGCTTATTGAAGAAACTGAATTCAGGCTGTTTGTCTAATTCTCGATAATTCAGCTTATTCTTGAATATCGCATAATAAACCATCACACTCAATAGGCCTGTGTTGTGGATAGGTTTGATGCGGTACGCCGAGAATTTACCGATACAGCCATGATCCCTGCGATGAGCCGAAAAGTGTCACTGGATTAGAGGGGAGAAAGACTCCGATGCCCTAAAATTTTCTCAAGAAAAGAGCGGAAAATAGAAAACCTGAGTAGAGTTTGACTTTCCTTACAGAAAACCGAAAGGACCACGTGACCACTATCGCATCCGAGGGCAGTCCAATGCAATTTATCAGTAAAAATCGATGAGGATCTTGTCACTGCACCAGGCAACCCCAGCAGTTCCAGTTCAGGGAAAAGATTATGCGTGCCCACAGAACAATTCAAATTGAAATCTTTCTTTAAAAAGAATAAAGTAAGAAAAGGCCTGCTTTAGGAAAATTGGACGTCAACTAATAGAAAGCGAAATAGTGATACAGACAATGAATTAGGACATGTTCTCAAGAACGCAAGAATTCTGAGTGGTATGATCACCCGATCCAGGAAGGGAGTCGAATCCACGTTTCACCCTTACTAGAGCGGTGGTCTCGGTGGTGTAGTAGCTAAAGCCCCAGAAGCAGGCTTGTGAGCGGAAGCACGGGTTCGATGCCCCACAGAAAATCGAGTGATTTTTCGCACATCACTCAGAATTCTTGGAGATTACACATATTCTTAGAAGTCAACGTACATCTATGTTGTAAGCAGATAAGCATTCATCAGTTTTGCACAGTATCCAATGTTTACATTTTACAGAGTAAATAATTTTATCTGTTAAGCGACAACGAGCGATTGGCGATAGATCATTTGTCTGAAATTCGGTGTATAGTGTGTAAGACAGAAATTTGCAAGTGGTTATAAGAGAACAATAGAACAGAATCGAAGGAAACATGTTGAGATAACTAAATAAATAGAACAAGGAACAGAAAATGGTTCTAGATTTCCTACCTTACCAGTCATTCGAACAATAATGGTCGAATATAATACAAATAACGCTCCGAAATGTCGACAAAGGCAAAAGTGCTCATTAAGTTCCACCCAGCTGAAATTGAAGAGTGAAAAGCATAAGAAAAGACATGCACCATAAGAGAAAGTCACGCAAAAACAAACACTGTGGCTAAAATTGCTTCATTCCAAAAACATTCATTATTGTAGTCCTTAGATACGTCGGCACAGCTAATTCAATCGAATGACCACTTGGGAGTGACTATAAGTTCAGATTTGTAAACTGACAAAAGAAATAACAACTCTATGTTCGACTGTCTTTTTAGACATTTCAGAAAACAACATATAACCTAGCAACATATTTAAAGTTTTCCCTAAGGTCTACTATGGTACATATAAAGTGCTAGACACATATTCCATCCCTTCAGCTTCTTTAGTAGCACGATGACTTTCGTTTGAGCTAATCATTGTAAGGAGACATACTCCTACATATAAAGGAAACGACGATGAAGATGTCTCACTACACACGCAAGATCAAAAAGCATTTTTTTTTCAACGAGATCTCAGAAAACAGCCGAATATGAGGGCATTACCCAATTCTTCAGCCATGAGCAATGGACTGTTAACCACTATAATGTCAGCTGATCTTGTTACCTGATATGTAGTGATTTGTTATAATTCCGATGTCGGGTGATCTTACCATCTTACGTGCAGTGTAACATCTTCGGTGTCGATTCCTTTATAAGTGGGGAATATAGCCCCTCAACTGGGATTGTCTCAAACGAAAGGCACCGTGCTACTGACGGAGTTGAATGGCCGAAACACGTGTCTAGCATTCTATAAGTGCCATAACAGACCTCATAAAAGGCTGAAATTTTGTTATCAGATTATATATTGATATAATAACTATTGGTCTTAGGCGTAATAAACCGACTAGAACGACTATTAATTCAAGCGAACAAAGTTTACAGGTCAATCATGGAGAGAATCAACTAACCAGCTCTCTCAATAAATGCGGTAGAAATATTGTTTGGTTTTCTTCGACGAATTGCCTTTGACCATATACATTGATCAGGCAGGTGTGAATTGATAACGGTGCATCAAAGTGCTCTAAAATCCTATCAAACTTGGATTAACAGATGAATTCAACAAGAACCAATGCTACACAACTCTTTCATGGTCTGCTCCGTGATTGGTTTCATTCTAATTCTGTGTTAAAATGCAATGTCCAGTCGTGGCTCATTTCCTCAGCAATTTAGAAAAGGTTCGACTTTTCTATCGAAAAGAAGTCCAACAAATGATATGAAATGTATAATTCAGAATTGAATCGAAAGGACGGACGCGTCTTTCACGCGAGATATGGAGCCTA
Source organism: Parelaphostrongylus tenuis (assembly GCA_019055375.1). NCBI lineage: Eukaryota > Metazoa > Nematoda > Chromadorea > Rhabditida > Metastrongylidae > Parelaphostrongylus > Parelaphostrongylus tenuis. Next base: position 187,726 of record JAHQIW010001544.1, read on the forward strand.
AACCGACATGACCTACGTACAAGCTTCAAAGGAAGAGCCGAAACAGCCATCGAACTGATACTATCTAATATTACTAGTACTTTTGATGCCAATCTCTTCCGTTGAAGAACGTACGTTCCCTGAAACTTTCTAGTGCTAGTCTAATTCTGCAAATCACTGCCTTCCACGGAACCGTAGTTATAAACGCTAAACCTCACAACGGCTTATGACTTGTGATGGTGACCGCTGATCATTGCTTCACAGAGAAGATCCCATTTAGCCCGCTATATTCAGGTGAAAAAAGTGTATTCACGTGTGTGATATAGCAAGATCGATTGCAAAAACGGACAGTTCAAGAATCCAAGTTCTTAGTTGAGGCGATTTGCCACTGTTTCAATGAAAAATACCCAATTTTTTAGAAATAACATGCGAAGTAAAAAGTAATATTTTACCGCACACCACATCACTAGTGTCGCGCCTTAGAATTTATTCCATTAGAATGAACGAACCTCTCAAAAGAAAATACCCAATTTTTGAACGAAATCTATTTTATGGATCACTATATTTCTAATTGGATCCTTTTTGATTTAGTTAATTTTCATTGCACTAGAATAAACGTGTTCCTCAAAGAAACGAAAGAGCAACAACCAACCTCTACTTCCAGATGCATTTTTGTGAATAATGAAAAGATGATTTGCTTCCGTAAATGGAAGAAAACTTTGCTCAGAAAAACTAACTTCGATGTCACTCTGAAATATTACAATACGGATAATGTAAACTAATTAGATTCTCTAATCACATACAATAGGTAATTCCAGAGGCAGCGCTATCATTCTATTTTTTGTTTCGTTTATAGCCATGTTAGTGATCTCGACGCCTTTGGATTTCAGTTCCTCGCTGTCTCGATCCTCAGCCACGGCCTCGTGTAATTTCTGGAAGTCCAGTGCTTAAAAAATAGATTAGAAGAAAATAATAAAAAACGTTAGCATATAAGAAGGGGTAGAACTATCAGCGCTGATCCTTTCATAGAGATGAGCCACGAATTCGACTTCATCAAGCATCGTTTGTTGTGACTGAATCTGGTCTTCACACGGTGACCGACCAATGTATCAACTCAGTGTTACTATTCTTGCGGACAAGTCTGGTACCAATTTGCCAACCACAGTGGGATCCTTGCGCAGTGGTTAGAGATGAACTGTGGGTACAGACGTCGTCGATGGTTCGATCCCGTGTCCAAGGCTCACCAAGCTGGTAAAATAATAAAGTTAGGAGATGTTCTGTTGTTCTCGACTAAAAACTACGAAGTTATTATTACACAAACTATTTACAACAGCTGACTTCTCGCTGGACTTCGCCTTGTTTAGAGTCTGAAAAAATTAAGACGAGTGCAACCTATTCAGCCAATCACCTCCGTAACCCAGACACTTTTTCCACACAATCGCCGTCCTTTATGAGTCTTCCAGTGGTTTCACAAGATGATCAAGTGCACAGAGCTTTACATGGATAGCTAATTTCACCCCTCTTATATCAGGATTTTACAGAACCAAATTCATCTCTTTAGACAAGGCGCAATGCCACAAACGTCAGCTGTTGCAAATAATTTATATGGTGCCATTCAAAGGGAGTGTGGCACACTCATTAGAGGTGTCTTGCGACTCATACGTGGTCGATGTTCGATCCCGCACCCAAGACTCAACAAGCCTTCCATCTTTCGACGAACTGGTACAAGACTTGCCTGGGAGAATAACAGCATTGACTTGATGCGCCGATAGGCCGCTACGCGTCATGGTTAAGGCCGGACATGCATTCAGTCCCCCAGATGTTTTTGATGAAGTCGAATGCATGGCGGATTCCTTGAATTTATCAACACCGAGAGCTTAAGTCGGTCGGGACGGCAGCCGCTCGATGGTGCAGCGCGATCCGCAAGGAATGTGCGAATTTCGTTACCAAATTAGCACTTTTCTTCACGTTATTGATAAGACTTTAGATTTTTCGTATTAATCTTTTACAACGTAATTTTATCTGCACGCTCATATCTTTTGATTCATATGAAACTTTTATGAGTGAAGAAAACTTTGAGGATGAAACTCGATCTTCTCGTTTTTACAGCACTATAATGGTTCTGCCCTTTTACTCGCCCTTATACGCCACGCGGGTCTAAGGAATGTTGTTGCCCGTTGTTCTGCGAATACGGGATTTATTTGATAATTTATCCAATTACAACAGTATTATTCCAGAGAGCGGTTGGTGATATAAGACAAGTGAGTGTCTGCTGTAAATACAACGAAATAGTTCGTAAGACGAACAACCTAAAAGAACAAATGTTACAATAACGATATTAAATAATATGTAGATATTCCTAACGCCACGGGTAGATTACGTAATATGAAACTATGTCTTCTCATGTTGCAAGATACATTATATTCAGGAGCAATGACAAGATAATGAATGATTAATTGAAGCAATAAGATAGCAGGATCACAAAACGATGAGTCAGTCAAGAAGGAATAGTAGGTATGCGACCTCACAAAATTAGGACAATAGCAAGAGCGATGGAGGGACCTGAGGGCACCGGCGTAGATGCTGGGTCATCGCTCCCAAACTTTTTGGAAGTACTGTAGCGGATGTGGGGCACGATCACCTTATATGGACTGTGGACGTTTCGGATGTTTCATGTAGTCTTCGTGAAGTTCACCGGTGAAGCGAATAGTGGGTTGTTGACATTGAAGGTCGGGGAAACTATGTACAAAGGTGAGGGAGGGGGGGGGGGATTAAATGTGGGACTGCGCGCTTTACCCCGGTGACAAATCCCACGTGATTTGTTGTAAAGTTCCACCACCTGGTGGTCGTCTCCACTCGCTTCCAACATAGAGCGCAGCTTGGTAATCACCCATTTTTCGGTGCCGATGTAACAATGATACAGAACGGTATCAAAGGCACGATCTACATTTGATCACTGTAGGTCTTGGTAGGTGTTGTTCATGGCGCGCCGCGCCCAAGGAGAACTCAACTCCAACCTCCGTACCGTGAGCCCTACTATACGATCACGTGAATAGCACAGCAACCATAGGCCAAAAGTAATAAAATAGCATCAAAGCCTTGTGGGAGTTGCTATATTAGATTTTTCGTATTACTCTGTTACACTATAATTTTATCTGCACGCTCATATACTTTGATTCATATAAAAATCTTATGAGTAAAAAAAACTTTGAGGATGAAACCTGATCTTCTTCTCGTTTTAACAGCACTATATGAAGACCTTTCTAACCATCATAGTTGACTGTGAATTCGCCAGGTTTTGCGCTATGAAAAGATTACCATTGTTCTCATTAAAAGCCTTCCACAAACCCCAGGCGAGCAGAAAATGTGTGCCAAATGTGAAACGTAATTCTCTCTGTTACAGCGCACTGAAAAGACCTCTTCTGAAGACAAGGACAGTGCTGAAGTCATCGAGACTCAAGCTTTCGAACACATACTAAAAGTCTAGAGAGATAGTTCTACCCGGCAAAAAATGCCTTCGAATAATCGTGCACCCAGAGAGGTTAACACCGTCCGAACTGGTTGGTCCTATCGGGATTGTGGACCCACTGCCTCTGCACCTCTAACCACAAACGCGGAAACACTGTACGGTCTGCTCCTCCCTCTCCGCATCTCTATCCTCCAGATTGCTATCGTTAAACGCAACAGCTTGCCACTATTAGACGCAGTACGTCGGGGTTAGAGGTGCAGAGGCTGTGGGTCCACGGTCGCGTAAGTGTCAATCTTTTATCCTTTAGTAGCAATCTCGCATTTGTTAATCAAGGAAAACAAAGCTGATTGTGGCGAAGTTCAGAGAAAGTTGATCTTAGAAGATGAGCTGACACAGTATCAAGGGGAATTTGTTATTCCTTAACAAGTTCACTCTTTCCTGACGTTTTCTTGAGGGAAGATATTCATAGATTTCATTCATAGATAGAGTTCCCCTTGAACATGTGGGAAACGCAAAGACTAGTAAACTATAGCAAAGAGGGGAACAATTCCCTGAGGGCCATTATTTTTATGAAATGTTGAGTTATATGCAGAAATTTTCGACCGCAGGTGGGAATTGAACCCTCGTTTTATCTAGAGACGGGTGCTACCAGTACACCACTGAAGTAGTGCTTAGTCAGCACTCTTTACTGACATAACCTACGAGCTGTCAGCAATCAACCCCTAACGGATTTGGTCAGATAAGCATATGTCGATATCAGACCCATTTCAAGCTGACAGCCTTCTCTGTGAGTATAATCTTCTAAGAACATCATAACACTGCCACTCAAATAAAAAGTTTTTAGCAATTTACGAGAAGATTCGCATCACAGTCTGCTTGAATTTGGTGTGTCAAATAGTTCACCTGAACGTGGTCGTTCTTGACAAGATGTAAAAGCTCTTGCTTGCTGATAGCACAAGTTTGTGGAGCAATTAACCTTCGCAGAAAGTTCACAGTTATCGCCGCGTCAGTAAAATCGTCTTCAAATCCTTGTGAATGATAATCACCACTGGTAATTAGGCGGAATAACTGAAATTCTCACGAGATAAAATGTATACTGACATACAGAAAGAATGAGAGAAAAAAAAAACTACACCTGCTGATCTCTATACGTGACAAAGTCGCTGAGGAGCTGTTCAGCTGTCGCTTTCCGTTCAGAGTCGTTCAAAGCCTTTAACTTATTCTCTGCAAAAAATCTAAACGCTTGCCTTATTACCGTACTCAAAACAGAGATTTAACCCTTACGGGGCCGTCGACCCACGGCCCCTGCGGCTCTAACGTTCAGCGTGTTGCGTCTAACAATGGCAGACGGCATTTGCTTTGCGCAACACACTGAAGGTTAGAGACGTAAAGGGCGGTGGGTCCAGTAAGGGTTAAGTTCAACTGGAAGATCGAAGATATCAGTAGATGAGCGTAACCGGTCAAGGTGTGTTCTTTCGTCTTTCATTGGCAAGAAATTGAACTTACGAGAAGTTCCGTCGCTCAACTATTGATATTAACCTAATCACTACTTTGCATGACATCACTTGGACCTAAATTTGGCATATTCGAGACAATATATTGCTTGATAGTATGTTCTAAGCCTTTCAAGAGATCTACCACGGCACTCCTAGTGGAGGACGTACGTTTCGCCTTTCTATCAAGCCTCATCAGTAGCACATTTCATTTGTCTACGAATTGTTAAGCGAGTTTAAAATAAACCCAATAATGTAGATTGGTGCGCAAAAAATTTTGCGTCGATTGGGATTCGAACCCAGATCTTACCCTTGCCGAGGGAGCGTAATGACTTACCACATCATCGCGGCTCGGAGGTGCTTCTGGGTACCGAACTGTGAAGCACAGCGAAAGGCTTATCCCCCTAACAAAGCCTTCCAAGTTAAGACGGCTTCTAACATTATCGTTGCAAAAAAGGAGGCTGAATGGTTCACCAAGTTCAGAGTTGGATAGAACAGTATGAAGCATCAGTCGCGCTCGGGCTGCCCCCAGAAAAATCGTGCCAAGTTTGAACCGCACACCGGAATCGGAAGAAATATAAACAGAAATTCTAGTTGACTACATATATTCGATATCGGCCAGCGTAATTGGATTGAATGCTCATATGTGCCTACTCATGCTGAAGCACTGACGGTTGGTTGTTGACAGAACGATGAGCGTCGGTAGTACAATTGGATAACACGCGTCCCGGGAAAAGGTGAGATGCGGGTTCGACTTCGGCTCGAGGTCTAAGGTTTTGTCTATCACTCAACATTTTGAGCCACACCCCTTCAACTGACCGTTTTTTACAGACCTGACTGAAAAATAACAATAGTCCAATAGTGATAGAACATGCTCCGAGCCGTCCGTGAGCTCTGAAAAGTGCTAGACAGGCGCCCATTTCGTCCCCCAGGACTCTTCAGTAGCACAGTCGGGGATTCTATCACCTGACTTGCGGTGACTACATGCTCGGCGTCGATTCCTTCATAGAGGAGTGGAGCCTCAACAGATTGGCTGAACCAAGGGTGACTGTGCTGCTGATGAATCCTGAGGGACAGAACGGGCGCCTGTCTCGGGCTCGAAACATGTTAAATCATTATCGAACTATAACTATTGAATCAAGTGGTCACCATATTTCAGACCTTTCGAATCAAAGTAATTCCGACAATAAAAATTCTCCCCTTCTGGCTTTTAAAAGGTAATAACTTTAACGGAGCAATATTCTCTGGGCCCACGTGAGCTAACGCTTTCCTATGTAAATAAATATTTTGATGATCACTGTAAGCATCTGGAGAAGATTTTGGAAAAGCTTAAAAAAATTCAACTAATCCCTAAGACGCTTCTTACCAAGCGCAGCCAGATATTCCCTTTCGACTACTCTCTCGCCTGTCGCCAGAGACATCCGATTTTGGCGACGTTCGATGATTTCGAAGGAATAGAAAAAACAGAACCGCACGTCACCTATGCTACGAAAAATCAATAAATCAATAGTGATCAACGATCGAAAGCTTTTAAGAAGCAAGAATGACAAGTTCACACAAAAAATACAATGTAAATGAGGAAAAATTTGATAGTCTAGAAGGAAAGGTCAAAGAAGTAATAACAGTCCAGTCTAAATTCGCAATTTCGATATACAATCCGGAAGGAAGCCAATTTGAGGCATTCGTAGAGCGATTACAAGAAAGTGCTGAGGGAGGGGATCGAAACAGGGCGTTGCTAACCACCTCGACTCCTGATGCACCGCATCACTACCCACTGCGCTTCCCCCTCCGACTTGAGCGGGAAGATCTTCACCCTACATTAAGCAGCACAGAGCTCATGAAAAATAACCGCAAGCAAATTCCTTAAGAAAAGGTGCGCGCCATTTATACCGTAATGTAAAAAAAGCCGTAGGGGAAATTCTATTGCGGACGAAGCAAAGTGCAGACGGAAAATTTGGTCCTGCCGTCACCTATGGCCTGTCATGAGAGATTTCCACTAGGTCGCTGCTACGAGGGCCGAATGGTACACAGCAATGTGGAGTGCTGTGCAAAAACGTTTGCGTCAGCCGGGATTCGAACCCAGATCTCACTCTTTCCAGGAGCGTATGCTAATCGTTGCACCACCGACGCAACATGTCAACACAAGTGGGTTCAACGCCCCGCCAGACCGTCGACGGTTGGCTGTTGACAGGTAACGCATTGTAGTGTAAAAAAAGTGCTGTCCAAAGCGAGCATCGTTGGTGCAGCGGTTAGCATGCGCTCCCTGAAAGAGTGAGATCTGAGTTTGAATCCCGGCTAACGCAAATGTTTTTGCACAGCACTCCACATTATTAGGTATATTACAAGACCATGACACCGCAAGAAACGGTCAAATAAATGTATTGCGGCCGAAAGGTAGTATTCTTTGCATGGCTACAGCGCAATGAGATGGCCTTCTGAGAAGACAAGCCAATTTCTGGAAGCTTCTTTAGCTATCGACTGAGTATCGAAAGCCTAGTGAAAAGCCAAGCAAACACGAGAACAAAGCATATAACCCTCTAATTAGCACACGGTACCGTTCGTGTCGTCTCGCGCGGCGTCAAACCTCATTCATCTACTGTAAGTGCGTAGTCGTGCCTCGTTGGAAAGCAGGCGCATCTCGTGGGAAAGTAGGCGCAGACAGCCAGGCGTGTATGCATAGATAATGACACTGTTGCGTCTCGTTGGAAAGCAGGTGCAGAGATGCAGACATGCATGCATAGATGATGGTGGCGTTGCATCGCGAGGAAAACGACGATGCGATGCCGCTTTCCTATCAACGTTGGTCCTCAAAAGGATAATGTACACTGAGGATAAGACGAAATTTCTCTACACTGCTACAGTGCAGTCAGAAGCCCTTTTCAGAAACCACTCGAATATTGAAAACGCCATTTCCCAAGCTTTCGAATAACTACTAAAAGCTAGTGAATAGCCAGGCGCATACGAAAGCGAAGCATACGATGCTCTTCGCATATGAAACGAGACATTCTTTGCTATTACATCACTCTGAGAGGGCTTTTTTATGAAGCTGCTCAGCGATAGAATCGCCGTTTCTCAAGCTGTCGAATGACTACCAAAAGGCTAGTACAAGATCTCATTTGACGAAGATATGTGCTTAATTTGAATGCAATCTATAGATCGCCTTTCGCTTCCAAGCGGTCTATAAATAGAAAAGCTAGTTACATTGACACTCCTACTTGTTATTAGTAGAGAATTTTGTACTTATTCATCGGTCTTGAACGTACTGTCGAATATAGACTTGTATAGCACCAACATTACGTCTCTTTGAGACCTTGCTTGAAACCAAAATAGTCTGATAGAACTAAATCTGTTAAGCCTGTTAAAATGTTCCAAGCCTCTAAGGAGATCTGGAATGGCATCTCGAGTGGTATACGTACGATTCGGCCTTTTCGCACACCTTATTAGGACCACATGTCTTACTACGGCTTACTTCTGCCTCTAATAGCAGTCCGCCGAAGAATTGCTTTACGTCAAGTGGAAAAACCACTTGATGCTGCGATGTAGAGTGACTGATTGTCAATGGTCCACGGCAAGCATATAGCAATACCTTCCAGTCGACTATATTGTGATCTTGCTAAGAATACAGTATAGTCTGATAGATCGGCCACTCTGAACCGCAACATCAAACTATCCTTCCAGTTCGTCTGGAATGATACAACTTCGGCGTGCATTGCTGTTAGTAGCACAGGTGAGCCGTAGGGGTAATGATGAAGAGTGGGAGAACGCCGAAACGTACATATAGCACAAGAGATGCCATACCACACCTCTTGTAAGCTTTAAAACATTCTATCAGACTACAACGGGATATCTCAGAAATTTCTATTTCAGCGACGTTAGTATACAAGTTGTTGTCTCGTTGATTTTCAAGGAATGAAGGACCAAAGACAAAATGTTAAACGTTTGCAGCACGTGTCTCTTATGTAAATTCATTTTTCAAAAGAATGACTAAGCTGTAGACGATGGCCACCCCAACAACACGACACATGTGGAGATTAACCATATCCGTATAGGCCGAAGGTCGTCCAAAAAAGCATAGTTTTTTTCACGATGCCGTACTTGAGCGCAAAACTTTGCACTCATACGAGCGAAGATCATCAGACCGCAAGCATATACGTTAAACCCTTAGAAATGTTGATCAACAGTTTTGCAAATTAGTTCAGTGTAATTTTTGATGGGCGGAGTAGGGTAATGGCCGTGAAATATTCGTAAGCCTTTGTGAAGGATGAATGAGAAGGAAATGAATACTGAAGTCCAGTGATCCAGAAGAAATCTGATTGCCGTTGTTGAACTAATACTGAGTTGGTGTCTTTCATCATTATTCTCGTCTTGTTGCAGTCTTGATTCGATGGCTGACAATCCGGTTATAATGCTTTCTTCAGAACTGTTTTACCAAGACCCGCTTTCGACAAACTTATCCAGATGTAAAATGTCGTCGGAGTTCAAAATGTAATTAAGATATGGATCGATAAAATGAAACCAATTTCAGTTGTTGTATTTAGCAGTTTTGTGCTTGAATCGTCCTGTCGTCTATCACTCTTGTGAGCGGTGCCTCAGTGGTTCATTGGTAGCTTATGCTCATCGGGAGATGAAACTCCGGTTGAACACCCCACCTAATAAATAAAAATTTTACATATCACAGAGAGAAATTTTGCAAATAAATAAAGTTCATCTGGACGCTAACGTGCGATTCATTTTCGTGTTACAGAGCTATAAATATACCTTACTAAAAGCCAAGTGTACTTCTGAAATCTCCATGATTTACCCTAATTTTTCGTGCCACAGTGCTGAGAGAGGGTTTTTTTTTTCTGAAAGTCAGGTACATTCCCAGTAATGTAGAGAGATATGCAAAACATTTGCGTTATTCGGAAATCGAACCATATCTCATTCTATCGGAGAGCGCAAAGCCTTTTTAGTGCGCTGTAGCAACTATACAAAATCGTGTATCGCACATAGCACGTTATTGATAGAACACAGTTTTTTTTGTTAGACTTTTAGCATCGTTGGAAAAGTTTTATTCTAAGTGAGGTCTCAAAATAGTCGACTGAAAATGTTGATATACCTGGTATATATTTTTTGTGCCATGCATGTGGCCTGTTATGGGCACTTCTACTCTGCAAGACACAGCTTCGGCAAGACAGCCTCGTCAGTTTCACGGTGCCCTTCGGTTTAGTCAGTTCCGCGAAGAGATATTCTTTATTTATGAGAACTAAGGTCGTAATACTTACACGAGCCGTCAAGTGATAAAATCATCGACGGGCAGGGTTGTGCACTCGATTGCTCTTGGCTGGTAATCGTGTAATATCACACCTCTCGTTTCGAATGTTTCTTGAGACCACACAAATTTCAGCATGGCTGGAGTATTTTTTCATTGATATGTATATATATATTTATATATATATATATATATATATATAATGATGCTAGGAGTATCCCTTTTCTAGCAAATGAGAGAAAGGATCTGAAATTCTAAACTCCTTCAACGATCGAAGATCAGAGATGCCGTTCTACACTTCAGGCTCTCGAAAATAAGGTGGGCCTGACACGTGATGCGCTTCAACGGCAACCGATGGGCGAGAGCTGTCCAGTTGGATTCCTCGGCATGTCAAGCGCTCCAAAGGGTGACCAAAGACCCCATTGTCCGATTTCTTCACGAAAAGCAAGAAACTATGATGCTCAGCGAATCCCTGAGGTAAAGAGAACCCACTGGGCTACTCTTGCACGCGATAGGAAAAATGGAAGTATTACTGGGGCACGCTAGAGTCACTCGACGATCAGAAGGACGACAGGTCATGCAGACAATACAGCGTTGTAAGAAGACCTTCCAAAAAATTGCTATAATTTTATATTATGGGAGATTTATGTTTTTGAATGGCTATAAACAGTCTAGTGGGAACTCTTTGTCCAGTGAAAGAAGTTTCTTCAAAAATTCTTTTACAATTTGAGAAAAGTTCCATTGAAGCGATAATTTTTACATGTTGTGGTAAAACAATCCTCTTCAAAAAATTGCTATGCTTGTCTCGGTTGCAATTCGCATCTTATTAGAAAAATAAGTTTAGCTGTCTCCCCCCAGATATAAGCTATTCCAATTCAGATGCGTTAGCCTTTGAAAAATTTTTTGTACTTCAGTAACCTTTTGAGCAGGTGAAAGGTTCTGAGACTCACATCATTCTGCATCACTGGGTATACTGAAACATTATACCACAGCTAAAAGCGGTTAGATAAAAAGATTTTTATTTGCCTCTGAGATTGTTCATCTTCTACTTACATACACCAGTTGACACCTAAACACTATAATACTACTGGAGTGAAAGTGATTCTGGTTAGCGGATTTTCTCTAGCTGCTCAATCAGATAGAACTGAAGATCTCCTTTTTAGTTGGAACACGCTGTAGGACGAACTCCTGCTCTACAGTACGTTACATCTTGAAGAAGCACCCAATCACCTGGCCAATGTTTCTTCTGATCAAACCATATTTTCTGCACAATCACATTAGTAGCTCTTGTTAATTCTAATTTACAGCCGTTTTCGAAAATATTAGAGATTCACTTGAGACCCTACATTTGTCACAGATGCGAAATTGGTGAAACGAAGTGGGACGTTTATTTTTTTTCCTTTATTCTGAAGGTCACTCTGGTGCATGGTGCATCCTGATTTAACCTGGGTAGGTTTGTATGGCTTTCGGTACTAAGCTATCATATGTGCTTATGCACAGCGAAACATTATTGCGGTATCTCATCATCATCATTAGTGACACTGTTGCCATTACCACGTCCGCTTCCAGTTGGTTGTGTTGGAAATCCTGGCTACAGTTTCTATGTGGCTACAGTTTTAATCAGTCATTAATCACATTCCACATTCTTTGACCTGCGATTCGACAATTTACCAAGCACAACTTCTGAAAACTATGTACGTTCGCCAGTCAAGCAGGCGATAGGGTTCAAATTTATATTGATGTACCCATTTCATAGGAATTGGTCGGTGATCGTAGTACGGAACGAACAGTAGAATTAGTTGAACAGTTATTCCTGGTTTTGCATTGGTAAATTTTTCAGACGACTAGATTGCTACGGACTTATTCCTGTCGATTAGCAAGAAGTTGAAGTCGTGTTTGTGCACCGTGGTACTGGTGCACGGTTGGCGAAAATTTTCGGAGACGTGAGATAACTGAGAGTTTCATGATGATAGGTAGTTATTCGTCATGTTATGAATTAGTTGCACTATGGAGGTGCTCTTGAGTTAGAACAGTAGCGTTAAAATGTTGCGAAATACTTTCAAGCATAAGGTCGCGCAATCCAGCGCTAGGCTTGGAAGAGCAGTGTCATAGAGATGAGATGGTCGCTTAAACGTAGCGTTGTACAATGATGGGCTGGTAATCGTTTGCTGCCACTCGCCCACTCGCCAATGTCATTCATCTCTTCATGAGTCTCACTCGAAGAATACACCTCAAACGTGAACAACTGAACCTTTATCTGAACAAAAAACTCATGCAACGAAGACAAAGTAAAGGAACCAGTAAAAAGAGTACAACGATTGAGTGGTGAGAATCTACCACAATAATTGATAAAGTAAGAATTGAACAAATGTAAAGGTATTCAGTATTTCTACAAGAATGCAATTTCTGAACATCATCTGAAGTAGGTCATGTTGTCATTGAGAGAAAACTTCGTGATACGGCAAAAAATCAAGGCGGCGTGACACAGTAGATGCAACGAAACACTTAAGTTAGAATAATATGCAAAAGACGGCGGTCACACGAAACTGTGGTAGTGTGGCAGACACGGAAAGCTCATCAGATAATGCTGAATACTCTATCAGTAAAGTATCCCAAGAACGTGAAGCTTTCCATTTTCAAAACAGAGATTTTTGATCCATCGTAACAATTTATGTACAGTTTTTTACAATATCCTCCAAGATTGTTCAAGGTCATCATTTTCAAAAACCCGGAATGAAGTTCAAAACATGTGGAACTCCCATAGCAAAAGCTGCATATGTAAACATGACTGATACATTAGAAAACACCATTTTTTTCTACTGTCCGAATTCGAGCGAATTCCAAAAACTCAAAATATCATCGTAGCAAAGCGGCCAAACCATATCCTGTACACGAGAATTAGGAGATTCTTAAAGCTTTAACTTCAATCAGTAGAATTCATTATGCGTTGTCGTACATTCACTTAGTGTTGAAGCTAGCTGTTACTTTCGTATCGTATTACTCAGAAGGGGCACGTGATTATTCTTCAATTAGGGATAGTATGAATCAACTGAATCAACTGTGCTTTGCAAAAGTCAAAACTTCTTCAGAACGTGTGTTGATTGAAAAGAAATTATATCTATGAACGGATACACATTTCAACTAAAGCAGCAAATTTCAAAGATCTTCAAAAAGGCGCGTTTATGACATCCAACCATGTGTAAATCTAATCCAAGCAAAGTGTGAAACATATCGTAACACTGAAAATAGTAAACGAATATGTTTGAATATACAGACTGCTATAAAAAGTGGATTACTGCCTAACATTAGTTTTAAGTAGTACGACCGCTAACCTCTTCGCATTCTCTCGATTTACGGTGAAATACCGTGTCATGCATGAAATCCGTGTCTTCATCGTGGAAGTACAGTTTGCACTCAGAGCAATAACTGTACGACCTAAAAATACAATGAGATCAACAAATTCTATAACATTAGGTCGTTCCATAAGTTCTGACACTAGCAAAAACATCAAATTTATTAATCAGAAACAATCAGAACTACATGATTTTGGCATCGCTCAGTAGCACATTTTCTTGCGAACATTTTGGTATATAATTTGCCTGTACTTGCTGTTAGATAGAGAGTCTTGGGGACAAATTAGCTTGATAGTCATGCATGAATGGCGCGCAGGGGAAAATACTAGTGAAACGGAGCGCAAGATTAATGGAGCTTTCTATAGACGGTCCAAGCACGACTGACCTTCTAAACCGTTCTTTCCAGCACTGAACCCCACAAACCACTTCCTAGCCGATCCTTTCAAGAAAGTATCATCGTCCTAAGCTTATTGATTTTGTTCATTGTTACACTAGCAATTTCTATGCGTCAATCCTGCATAAGTAACAAGCAATTTGTCTCAAGACAGATCTATCCTAAAGTTAATATAGGCATCTTCTAAATCATAATATTCGAAAGATAATGCGCGATTAAGCGATACCAAAATCTTGTGATTTTGATTACTTTTGGTTAATAAATTTGATGTTTATTTCTCTAGTACCAGAACTTATTGGTGACCTATTAGTACCTACCCATATCAATCTACCAAATGCAATTTCATTTCAAATATCTTGGCCTAAATATGTCGTAACGATTGAACATACTTGTCATCACGGGACGAAGTGGTCTGCATCGCCATTATATGCCAGATCTTGTTCATCACGTTTTTCTCCTGAGCCAACGAAACGGCGAGTGCCGATGTTCTTGTGGATAGTGTTGCATATGCTCGAGACAAAACCGTGTCTAAAACAAACGCAAATATCTATTCTCATTTATTCAGTGAAAGCTCCATCTTGTATTGACTAAAGTTTTTTCTTGGGGAACACTGACAGCAACATATGCTTGTTGGAATTATTGAATTTCTTAGAAATCAACATTTTCCTCAACAATCATGATTATTAGATACTCATCATGACCTGATTATTATCTAAATACCTATTGAAGAGGCGTTCTGGTGTAACAAATATTTTACCTATTTTATCTAGCCAACTTGTGGTGGTGGCAACTATTGCCTCCTCAGATTTGAACAGAGTGCCTGGACAGAGCTGCAGGCGCACACGTAAAACTCCGCCCTGTTGGAGAAATGAATCCCATCCATACAGAAGAAGATGCTAAATTGACTTGAATCACTGCCTTACTCATTTTGAATAAAAAAAAACCCCAATTAATGAGAAGAAAATATAGCGTTACTGAGCTGCCTGATGATCTAGTACATATCCAAAGATAATAATGGGATGCAAAACTCTGAACCTCAAGAGGGAGTTGAACCCGCATTTTACTCATACGGCGGTGCGCGACATCACTACATTACTGACGCTTTCGCTACATTACCTCCTCATTTTGAGAATAGAGACATCTCAGGGCTGAATCTTATCCGGTACTTTTAAAAATCTGCGAAGCAGGACACACAAAAGAAGTAGTACATAAGCAGTTTTTATACGATAAAGTATTACATCCACACAACAAAGCTCCGCGAATATTCCACGTGTTTATTCGCGAATTTCGTCATGTTTATGAATGTCGTAACAAGCTCGGCGAGTCGATTCTCTTTGCAGTTTTAGAAGAAACCGAGTTAAGGTGTTCCTAAAAGTTCAGTTAATTAATTACAAGAGTGTTGGGAAGGCGATTGAACCCGCCCATCGCTTAACAAATCGCTTTCCGAAGTTGCAACACTGGTCACAGCCGCCTTCGGCCTAGGCTTAAGATGACATGTGTGATGAGAATGCTCATTTAAGCTCCAAAAAGAAGATCTCTAGAAATTAAATGGTATTTTCACGGACTTGATAGAGAAAATCTCGACTACATAAGATTTGAACACTTACAAAGCGACCAGCGATAACTTCTAGAGGGATGTTAGGTGCGAGATTGCAGGCATCCGCCAGTTTCGTCATTGTCTCCACATATCGAGATGCGATTAGTTGCTGTACCTCTGCCGACAAATCCTGTTATTAGGAGAACTTTAAAATCACATTTGACATACGATGATCAACTTAAATTTTGAGAAAGAAACGAGCACTAAACTTCTAACAAACGCTCAGGTTACCTCTCTAACAAATTTCTCAGGATGCATTGATGAAAAGTTTGAGCTACATCAAACCACACGATTGAAAAAAGCACCCTTTCAATTTCAATATCCCTCTTCGATAGACCATCACGCGTTGTGAACTTATCGTGAACTTCGTCCACCGCCTCAGCTATTTTATCCACGAAACTTGTGATCTTCAGCATGCTCACCTAAAATTGTACAGAATGATACCAAAATAAGCTAAGAGATTACGAAATACAACGAACCTTGCGGAAGTCTAATATGAGAGCACGCAGGCCGTTTTCTGGAAGACGGCTCATCAATAGTTTATTGAAGGAACTATAGTCGAGGCCTTGAAAATATATTTACGGTTATTTTAGAAGATCAAAAATTGCTCATATATAAAACTAAAAGATATTTACGATGGCGAAACTGCAGTGGAGTCTTTCGCTCAAATATTGTGGTAAAATTGGCCGGCAGAGTCGATAGTCCGCCGTCCACGAGTTTTCCTGAAAAAGATACCTTGTATCTCTATAAATTTATCGCCAGTTATCAAACATTTCGCAAAAACTCTTCCTGGATGATACTTTCAGCAAACTGTAACCCTTTCGAGACCATGGACCCACGGCCTCCGCATCTCTAACTGACAACGCTGGAGAGTTTGCTTCATCTCCTCTGCATCTCAAACCTCCAGCGTGGTAATAACTAACTGTCTGGCTCGCTCCTCTTTGCTACTCGGCACCCCGTTCATCAGGAAGAAAGTTCCTAGTTCGATCCCCTACCACGACGCTTTATTGTGATTTTTTTCTTGGTGTTATCTCTTCGATGTCGAATAGTATTGAAGGTTTTTCTTTAGCGTAATTATTACAGCAAAGCGCCAAGTTATCTCATATTTCATTACTTTTTGATAATTTTTACTTTATTTGAACGACCCGTCATCACAATTTTTATTACACGGATCTCAGTACTTCTGAAATTCGATTCGTTTTTCGTCTTCTTCTTGAATGACGTAGAATACTACTGAGCATGTTACTTGCAATCTCGAGGATAGCCTGGCTGTGGCGTTCTGTAGGGCGTTCTTGTTGACTGCCGGAGAGTGCTGGACGGTAGAGCTCTGCTTCACGAGCGCAATGGCGAGCATCACAACCTCTAGGCTACGGAGCCCCCGGAGAGTGTTTTTGGTACAAAACGTAAATCCATGAAGTGATAACGCATTACTAACTTTTTCTTTCGAGTGCCCACCAGCCATTTATAGCGAGAGTGGCGGGTTATCAACGAGAAAGGTCCCCATGTTTAAGCTCTACTTAGGAGCAATGTACTAAAGGCCAGAAACTCCTGGCGTCCTCAAGACAGCTCACCAACCACTGATTAAAAGTGGTGAAGAGCTTAAAAGCATCAACACGAATTGGTAGAATTTAGACAAAAATTTCACCCATAAGCAAATCATCAGCGAACCAGCATTTGTTGTGCTGGAATTCAACGACTCTCGATTTGTAAAGGTGAGCCAGTTATTCAAGGAGTAGGCAACCATTAGTTGAGAACTGACCCTAGTTTTTTGGTTTGTAAATAAACTCTTTGCAGATATTTGCAGCATACGTTACGACGTGTGCCTTTAGAAGCTTATTTCATCCTCAACACTTCGTTAAACTATGCATCACTCAAACTTAATTCTCAAGTGGGAATGCGCTCAACGTATAAAAATCACATCCTTCCACCGCACGAGTTCAAACTTAAACATGTAACAACCCGCCAAAATTTTATGCTCCATAAGGAACGCAAAGGTATAGGGAGGGGAAATTTGCAGTTTTGTACCGGAGATATGAGCTTACAAGGAGGTCATTGTCGCAAGTCATCGATGTCTCTAGCAGCTCACGGTGACCTTTGGAGCCCATAATCGATGTTGCTCCTCCCTTTCCCATTGTGATAGGACCCATGAGTAGGAAAATATACACAATACGACGTAAATATGTTAGGAGTAATTACACCTTTATCTCGAGTGCTTTGTTTAGACCACGCTCAAATTTCAATATATCCTTTCATCATTATTTGAGCCAACATGTCATGTGGTCTGGTAAGGGCTCTTGTACAGCCCGAGACACGTGTTTCGTCCTTACAGACTCATCAGCCGGGCAGAACCCGTCGTCTGTCGATCTTTTCATAGCCAGTTCTCTCGGTAGCGTCACACTCCTTATATATAGTTATCGACGACTTTCGCTTTACACTCTATGTCAGGTGAAACATTCACCTAACACCGAGTGTTGTGCACTCGATTGCTCATTGGCTGGTACTTTTGTCATAATTATACCTTTATCTCGAGTGCTTTGTTTAGACCACGCTCAAATTTCAATATATCCTTTCATCATTATTTGAGCCAACATGGCATGTGGTCTGGTAAGGGCTCTTGTACAGCCCGAGACACGTGTTTCGTCCTTAATGTTCAAATAAATTTAAATTTTTAAAATTAAATTTTTAATTTTTTTAAAATTTTTTTTTAATTTTTAATTTTTTTTTAATTTTTAAATTTACAGAAGGTACGTCTAAGGATTGTTATTATAACTCAACATTACAAGGGATTCGAACCCGCATTTCACTCTTTCCAAAGGGGACTACTTCTATCATGTGTACGTGAGATCACATGTATCCATATCTGTCGACAGTCAACTGTTGAAAGATTGATAGTTTGTATTGCAGAAAGAGTGGTGGAAGAACAGAAGCCTAGGCAGTGCCATTGGTTTGCAACGTCCTCGGAAAGGGTGAAATGCGAGTCCGATCCTGTTAGAGGTTCACAGTTTTGCACATCTATTGCATATATAATCAAAACATTTTTATAAGTAATGTAGGAATGGTTAACTAGAGAATTCTTGTTGATTATATATTACAACCTTGATTCTCGTAGGGGAAAAGACGTAGTACAACTTAGCACGACAGTCCCTACGAAGCTAGCAAATAACAAACAAGAAAAAAATCACCAGGTACGGAAGCGGATGAATGAATCAAAACACTAACCAAAGATGTCGCAAGACGTCTCCATTCCCAGAAGATTGAAAACAAGCTGAGCGAATGTGGCCATGTTTACAGTAAACAGAACTAAACTATCATAAATAGAATTGCTAGGAAAATCTACCACTTAGTCTGAATATTTCTCTCAACATTTACATCAAGGGGTCTGAAATAATGAACTACGACGCATGATTTGGCGCAAACTTACTACGTAAAATATTACTCAACCTTTCATTGCACCCAATGTGAGTTGAAATTAAATCGTGAAGTCTTCACTGCCCTCAACACAACGAAACTGAGACAGCCACTTTCGTTGTGCTTTTCGTGGGAACATTATCATCTCTAGTTTTTTTTTCTGTTGAGCAGTTCCGAGGTGTTGAAAATAGTATTTATTCTATATTAGTAATGCAATACAACAATATAATGAGAAAAAATTGGTTTCTTACGTTTTCTATCGAGGCTGTGTCGACTTCTGACTAAATGATTGGGGAATTCATTTCACCTTTCCAGATTCTGAAGATGGCGAACCTAGCCAAAACGTGAGCCATCACGATTATTTACATGCTCCATCACTACACTGTATTGTTGCACTGCATCACTAAGGATAAAAAGGATAAAGCTCTCGGCGTTGATCAATCCCTGAGGGATGCGCCATGCATTCGACTTCAATTTTCAACTTCGTTTTGAGGTGATTGAATGCACATATGGCCTTTACAATGACTCGCGGTGGCCTCCCGCTGAACCGAGTCAGTGCTGCTTATCCTCCGAGATAAGTCTGAAACCTGTCTGGTACAATTTACCAACCCCGGAGGGATGAATGGCTTGGTGAGCCATGAGCGCGAGATCGAACCATTGACCCCGTGTGCGACGCAGGGCACCTCTAACCACTGCGCCACATGCGCTCTACTGCATCACTAATACTCAATAAATACTATTTTTAACACCTCAGAACTGCTCAACAAAAAAAAACTACTGATCTATTCTTACTATGCCGAGGTTGATCGATAACCGGTTTTGGTAATTACCATCTCTTTTCCGCTATTCCACTTTGACCTAAAGTTAAGGACGAAGCAACCGTGTGACGCTTTTAAGGATAGGATGGTTGGAAGCGCACTGACAGCGTACAAGCACTCAGAACGCCCTCCTCCCTTCATGCCAGATGGAGTATTTCATCGTTAAGGAATCTTGAGACCTTTCTCAGTAGCAACACTCTCATGGCGGAGCAAATCACCCCATATGAAATATCTCCAAGAACACTTTCCAGAGAACAATTTCGTACGATACTCAAAACACCGCCATTAGCAGAAACTATGTGCTTTGAAATCAACTTATATTGCAACTAACGAGCTCACTATGGCCACGAAAACCCACTTGAAGCCTCTTTGATTATGATGCCTAGTGCAAGGCCGTTCAGGATCTCGGCACTATCCGAAGAACGCACTGCTGGAAGGAAAAAAACGATGACGATACACAACCTGAATTAACTTAAACCCTAGAAGAAATCTTACTTGCTTGAATCGCCTCGCCCCGATTGCAAGTCGGAAGCACTAGGGGATCTGCGCAGCGGTCACTGTCACGCTTCACTGCTGAGAGTGATGCTGTCATGTTGACAGCAACTCTGTAAACCTCAAATTTCTACAAATCACAATATTGAGATGTTCTGGAATAAATTAAAGGGCAGTCAAGGAAACAACTGCGTCCTAAATGACTACTTTCAAGGGAATAATTATAGATTAAATGAACCGTACACGTGAAGTGGTGGCGTTGACGATCTGCTGCGACTATGGTCACTGAAAAATGAAGAAATTTGTAAATAAAGCAAACATTGACATTTCAGAGAAGGTAATGACGACTGATGAAAATACAAACCTTACAAGAGCGATGTCATCGTTCAAATTCTCAGACGCACTTGATTTCTCTCCCATGCTTTCTTCGCACCTCAAATTCACTTGATCAAATTTTCGTATCTCAAGTTTGAGTAAACAAAGTTTTCTGGCCACAAGAATGCGGAGACGTGAGCAGAACCCTGGACCTGAGGTGACCTCACGCTCGCGCTTACCCTTACCGGAGATTCAGTAAGTTCTCCATAATAGCACCAAGTTCACCGCTGCCGTTTCCTTAACCAAGCTCTAGTAAACACGGTAAAATGTGGGCCACTTCGTACATTGGATTCCGCGCCGCGTCTCGACGGCGAAGCTGATTACTTTCATTCTTATACTACTCATATGATTAATTCAACAACACTAACAAATTTACAATTTTCTACAGAAAATTTATATTTAGCAGAAATATGGAACACATAACAAGTTCTCATGAGAATTTTCACTATAATACCAAGAAAGGCCTAGCAAAATCAAAGCGCATCGAGATTATAAATTTATGCACAGTGTACAAAATCATTCTTGATAAACAACTGGTCGTTTTACTGTTATTACAAAACATTAGCTTGTTCCTATCAAGGAACAAGCTAATGATAACTCTTCAGTCATATTCCATTTTTTTCTTAACTGCAAAACCCTTTTTAGTAACGACAAAATCTAAAATTTCATTGGATAACTAAACGTTATTACTTGTACGCGCCCCTCTGACCGATCAATCGCGCCGCACAAGAATGAATTAACGTGGTACCCCACGTGCTAACCCTTATTTACCTGCCCATTTTTGCCGCATATGATTTTTGCTTTTTATGTTCGATAGCAAGAGAAGTGAGATTGTTCAAAATATGTTCCTATAATCGGCCAGAAAAGAATAACATTTAATGCGTTCCCATATTGGTGGTACTTACAAAAATGAATGCTTGGAAAGACTAATACCTGTGTCTATACCTACGCTGCACTGGCTGGCAAAGGATATGCGCGAATTCCGCTAATTTTTTAATTTTCAAAGATATCTCATGATTATTATTTAAGCCAACATGTCGTGTGGTCTGTTATAGGGCAAACTTATGAAGCCCGAAACACGTGTTTCGACCTTGACAATCTTATGTTGGCTCAAATGATACTTATGAGATATGATAAAATTTGAGCGGGGTATTACA
The DNA here is from genome assembly GCA_019055375.1 of Parelaphostrongylus tenuis. NCBI lineage: Eukaryota > Metazoa > Nematoda > Chromadorea > Rhabditida > Metastrongylidae > Parelaphostrongylus > Parelaphostrongylus tenuis. The sequence goes on from JAHQIW010001544.1 coordinate 209,512, forward strand.
AGCGAAACGAAAGGTATGATATATTGACGATTTCAGCCAAAAGCAATCGAGTATACAACACTGCCCATTAAGTGATGATTGCATAATTGTATAATGTTCGTCTTTGCCTACTCTTAGTATAGGAAACTGAGTGCCCCGAGAGGATTGATAAAAGATGAAGGGTAATGCCCAATTGATGAGACTGTCAAGGTCGAAACACGTGTATCGGGCTCTATATGTTTGCCCCATGAAAGAGCACATGACATGTTGGCTCAAATAATAGTTACGAGATAAGTTGAAATTCGAGCGTGGTTTTAAGAAAACACTCCAGACAAAAGGTATGATATATTTTCAAAGATAATAAATACCTGAAACTGGAAACATGTTGAGAAGCGACTGACAGTGAGTTCAATTCTGCCGTTCCACTCCTATTTCTTATTGTTGACGGTCCTTCTACACACCACTTTGACTTGTCGATTCGCATATTACGAGAGATATCTTCTTTCGGAGTAACTACAACATCAATTTTCCTTCGCTTAGGTGCCGCTGGCAGATTTTCTGACTCAGGGCGACGCTTTCTTGATCTCAAATTTTTTTGATGAGAAGGCTTTTCAGGCGTCAAAGAGAGTTTCATGCGTTGACTTGGACATTCATTTGACATTTCTTCTATAGTGATTGAGGGGGCTACTTCGGCAGTAAATTCCACAATTGAGACTTGCTTATGCACTCTGACACTCCTTTTGGAAGGCAAAACATCCACAGTCATGGTTCCGGATGGAGTGCATGCTCTTTCAGTTTCTGATTTAACACCTCTTCTAGAACGTTTTCTGGTAACTGAACCACATCCCATTGATGCAACTTGCAAATGATCACACAAAAGTAGTTCCATACTCTGACTTGAGCATTCATTTGACACTTCTTCTATAGCGGTTAGGGGGGCTACTTTAGCATTAGACTCCGAATCTGATACTTGCTTATGCGAAACATCCGCAGCAATAGTTCTGGATGGAGTGTATGCTGTTTCAGCTCCTGAGCGAACACCTCTTCTAGAACTTTTCCTAGTGATTGAACTACAACCCATAGACGGAACTGAGAGTTGTTTACACACTCTAAAAACTCCTTCTGAAGGCAAAACATTTGTATAAACAGTCTTGGATGGAGTGCATGTCGTTTTCTTTTCTGACTGGACAGCTCTCCTAAATCTTTTCTTAATAACTGCTTTATCAGTTCTCACAGGTGTAACTTTCAGAGGCCTTTGCGACTGAATATCATTTGAAAGTGTTTCTACTTTTTCACTTGAACATTCATGTGTGTCCTGGCACCATTGCTGGAGTAACAAGGGGTGTTTCCTCAGCACTAGACTCTGTAATTGAAACTTGCTTATGCACTCTGGCGCTTCTTTTGACAGGCGGCACATTAAGTTCAGAGGCTTCGCAAGGAGTGAATGCTACTTTGTTCTCTGGTTGAAAAGCCTTTCTGAACCTTCTTTTGGTAACTGCCTTGTCATTTTTCACGGGTACAGATCCTGAATATTCCTGCGATTGAATGTCAGTTGATGGCGCACTTATAGCATGAAGAAGTGGATCTGCTCCAACAACGTCGACACCTCCAACTTGTGTAGGCACATCAACTGCTGGACAATACTGATGCGCTGGTCTGCCAATCTGAGCACTCGTATACGTGCTGGTTGAGGTCTGCCTTTTCGGTCTTGTTTCCTCTCCTAGTAGCCTGTCCTGAGAAGTTGGAACTGAGGAGCTCGTGGTTCCAAATGAACCTCGTGATTGTTTTACTCCATTTTTCGAAACCGAGATATGACGAGGTTGTTTTTTTCCGTTAGCAATCTCTTCAACCTCTACATGCTTTGATAGATTGCTGAATTCGTGAGCTGCAGGAATCTTAGATGACTTGCTAGATACCGCAGCTGTGACAGCTTTTGATGACTCGCTAAATTCCGGAGCTGTAGGAATCACTGATGACCTTCTGGATACAGCAGCTGTAAGAATCATTACTTCATTCAGTACTCCCATTTCATTACGACCACTCCTACCTCGTTTTCCTCTAACAAGCAATGATTTTGACTTCACATTTGTTGCAGGCGATTCAGAATACACATCAGATCCAAAACAGGTCATTCCCTGTGAAAATTCTAATCTAGAAACTGTTCGCGAAGAAGTGATCTGTTTTTGTGATTGTAGGTGAGGAACCTGGAATTGGTGAATATCAGTTATTAATTTCAATCAGATTTCGTATAAAACAATTGACTTACGGCATCCGCCTCAATTCTTTCGGTGGTTATATCCATAGTTTCAGAGACCAGTTCACATGGTGATAACTGCTTAGATGTGATTCGAACACAAGAAGAACCACTACTCTCGTTCTTAAGATATGAATTACTTCCGTTCAACACATCCGTAGAAACGTCCTTTGGAACTACCTGTTCAAGTTCTTCGTTCAACTCTTCCACAATAACCAAACAATCAGGGGCGTGTGAATCATCGCTTCTTATAGAAGTTGAGTCCTCGAATGTTGTACGATGTGGTATATTACATGGAATTCCAGAATTCATAGAGATGAGGTTCGGTGATTCGTCGTACTCCTAAAAATGGATGCAGCAGAGTTAATAAGTTTGGTTCTTTTCAACTCTAAAACATTTGCGACATACTGGGATATAATCTTAACAAACATGTGATCTAGAAATGATCGATGCAGCTGCGTTTTCAGTAGTAATTTCTGTAAATTTTTCTTACTCACGGCGGGTTTTCACCATACACAGCTTTTCACTGAACTTGTCCTAATCATTCGGTAACTCAAACCTCAATGGCATGCGTGGTCAAAAATGTCGCACATCGCGAATCGCATGTGGGTCACGATATCTTGACTAGATTCGAGAGTTTTTCTTCGCTTTAAAAAGAATCTAAACAAAAATGTAACCCTGATGCTCCATGAATTCTTCTACACGTCCATATGCTTTTCTTGTGCAGGCTTAGGTTGCTTGAACTTGGCCTTGGTGAGGGTTTACTTGGCCATATAAGATGTGAATGAAAAGCCTGAGCTCCTAGATCGATAGAACAAAGCTTTTTATTTTAACGCAAGACAAAGAACCTAAGCATCGCTACGAAAGAAAAGAAATATTTGAGATATATTTTGTAAAAACGTGCGAAAACGCACCGACTGTGAAACATAATTTCATTTTCGCTGGTACAGCGCACGAAGAAGGTCTTTCGAGAAATAAAGCACAACACTGCAATTTTCGAGAGTCAAGCCATCGAATGATCACTAAAACTAAGAAAAAAAAAGGCAAAACGCGTTGTTCCCAAAAAGTTCAATTGGGTGCGGATAACGAAAAAATAGCTATTGATGTACTTATATTTGAAGGCATTTTAAGCGCGTTGTAGCAGCAAAGCTAGAATCATGTTTTACACCCGATGCGCTTTTCGACAGCCAAATTTTTGTCAATAAACTCTCAATATCAACAGAAAGTTAACCCTTTGCAGACAACGGTTGATCGATATTCGCAAGCGCTGCGTAATTTTCGTATTTCATAACGATTTTTTCTTGGTTTTGAGAAAAACTCTAGGAGTCCACCTCATTGAGTGTTTCCAAACCTTGTTTTATATAGTCTGTAAGAAAGTTTAGGGCCCTTTCAAGGTTGGTGTGTCACAGCCACACGTACGTTTCGACGGTGTCGCCGCTTCATTTAGTACTGCTACGCCGCATGCTGAACCCTACTTTATAGCACGGGTAGGAGAGACGTTATGGTGATTATACATGATATTGTGTTTTTACCATTTCTTTCAGCCGTTGGATTGCGACTGGTAGTGAGTGGTGGAAATCCATCTCATCTCCTTCTTTTCTTTGAAAAAGACTTCTTGACCCCAACAATGCATTTGGTCAGGAAATGCTAACCAACGGACACTGCTTTGGCAAATCAGAACGTTTTTTCAAGGAAACGAGAGACTTGAAGATGAGGATCGTTGTAGCCGGTCACGGGTATTCATCAAAAATCATGGGAAAAGCAAAAATCGAAGCTGATCCTTTTTAGACTATTAGAGATGTTGAACATGAACTCGACGTTGATCATCATAACATTCTCACCATTTGAAGTAGTTTCCAAAAGTAATTTCTGTTTCAGCGCAGTCTGAAATCGTACATCCTAATGGATCCGTTCTACAGACCAACTGCGCTCATAACTAGCCATAATACTTTAGTTACCGGAAAATACGCGGGATCCGCGGAAAATTTGCAATTGCTCATGTACGCTATCCAAATGGGCGTCTTTGTGTATGTTTTAAACTATGGAAGATGACAAAATAATCTGGATGGGCGTTCGAAATTCGTATATCTCAACGACGACTCGAAGAAATCTTTTATTTTTATCGTGACGACGTTGATAGCTCTCCGTCTTGAATAGGGGCTTATCGCAACAGAAAAGCAAACAAAATGGTTGAACAGCAGATAGATGAAAATGTTTTTAGATGGGAATGAATCTTTGAGTACTATCCTACCTTTTCCAAAGCAGTATCGTCCATAGGATCATGTACCGCGTCAAGTATTTGACTTGGCATTGCTCCAGTTTCAAGCAACCTCAGGCACTCTCTAATACTATAACTACGTTTTCTTTTCCTTCGAAATCCCAAAGCCGAAGTTCGTTCCCTATTTTGTAGAGACGTTGGAAAACGAAAGAGAGGCTATTTTGTAATAAAATGGATTATGCTAAGTACATACTAATAGATTTCAAAAAATCCATGTAATGTTACGCAAGCAATCACTATTGCAATGATATGAATTGCTGAGACGAGACATGCACGGAAAAACCACAGTGGCATTACTACCGAGTTGTTGATCGAAAATCCAAGTAGAAACGACATCGACATCTTTCCCAGCTCGAAATGGAACAAAGCTGCTTAAGATGCCGACTTAAAATAGGCGAAATCAAGCTGAAAATCGCCGAATCCCACCAAAACAACGATGAGAATTACTTGCAGATGAAGATTCGGCCAACTTCAGCACTGTGAAATCCGTGGCGTTCGCAGCGTTTGATGTGAGTGGATACGAACCATGAATTTCGACTATCTGTGGTGCTTAAACAAATCCCTGAGATTAAAGAAGATTGTACATAAAGTCGAAAACGATATAATAGTTTGTCGATAGTTCTTGATACCTACAAACATTGTAAGTACATGACGACTTATTGATATAAACTGATAACACTGATACGCATTAGCACTCAAAAGGGTGCTAAAAGCTATCTTTCTAGACTCTTCATCAAGCGGAATATTCATTTGGATCAAAAAGGTCTGCTAGGTAACCGTAGCGCTGAAAAGAGCTCAAAAAAAATCATGGTGAGTGTTTCGATTCCGTAATACCATTCGCTACAAAGCTTAATGCTGATGGAGTAGAATATAAAGCTGCTAGCGGACTGCTGCAGCTGAAATTGATGGTTTACGAAAACGACCGATAACTATAATTTCAACTGATTTACAAGTTCATTTCCTACCAAGTTCAAACTAGATATTGCATAGATGAGTTTAAACGATAGATTGAAATAGATAATTACATAAATAAAACAGAATCAGGTATTTCCATAAGTCTGAGTACTAGAGCAATAAACACCAAGTTTGCTGAACAGAAATGAGTAAATGCTTCACAACGTTACTTAAAGTATGCGAAATCAGTCTGAACACATTTCTGCTATCTCTTAGGCTAAAAATCGATACTGCTTTGAGAAATTTGCCGAGCTTAGTTTTGGTATGAAATTTGTCCATACTTGGCGCATCATGGCTGATCGACGAAATCTCTATCGCAATTTGCTGCTTTACGAATACGAATTGGGACGCGATGCACAAACCGCCTTCAAGAGCATCAACCGTGCAAAGACTTAAGGATATGTGTCCAGGCAAACAGCGTTTTGGTTCCTTGCTGAGTTTCGCATTCCGCAACACCAACTAGAAGGACCAACCGCGTTCTGGACATTCACACATAGTTGATCTCTCGACAGTCATCGAAGCAATTGAAGACGTATCGGACTTTGACTACCGAGGATTTAGCCGAAAATTTTGGCTGTGGTCATGTTACATCAAGCACGATTTTGAAGGCAGTAGGCAAGATGTCGAAGAAGGGTTGATGGTTTCCACACGAGCTCACTGAAGCACAGATGCGCAAACGCAAGAACATCGCTAAAAAACTGCTCTGTCGTGATCTTCGTGCTCCATTTCTGGCCAAGTTCATGACCGTTGACAAAGAGCGGAAGGTTCCAGTAAATAAGTTCTTGTCAATACGTAATTGGATGGGAAGCACAGTGGTTCTGAAGTACATTTTCACCAGAACGATGCTGTACGATCCCACACGTGGCTTACTCGTCCGAAATTGGAAATTGGTACCGGACCTTACCAGGAAAGTTCACTGCCCACAATCGAAGTGGGAAAGGTCTTGGACTCGACCAGGGCAATGAAGACCAGAGAGGAAATCCTTTACCTTTTTGGCACGACAGTTGCTCGATTTTCGCAAGAAGCGCGCAATTTGCGTTAATTAGCAAGGATTATATTCTTCTTTTCGAAATGAAACTTGATTTTGTGATACTCTGATGCTCCATAATTTTCTCTACACTCTGATGTAATTGTTGTGGATATACAACTCTTATAAGCAAAAAGACTCCAAGTGTGAAACGTGATTCTCCTTCCGCTCCTATGGCGCACTATCAAACCGTCTCAAAAATCAAATTCGGCTAGGGATTCGCCAAAATTTGTACTATCGCATGGAAACAATCTACAGACCCTAGCCGTGCATACAAAGCACTTCGAATGTGAAACACTCTTAGTTGCACTGATTTAGAGCACTTTTGGGTAAGCTAGAAACTTCCCGAATTTTTTCGTTTATGTTGATTATTTTTCAAGCATTTGAGTTTCTGTTTTTACTGTCGCTTAGAGCAGCATTTAATGGTTATTCTGATATATAGTACTCATGAATTTGTTTTAACATGGAACTGCCCCAAGAGCAAAAACGACTGTTGATGCTACATGAGTATCGCTCCTGTCAAAGCAGCACTTGAAACCAAACGATACTCGCGTAGTCGCTAACTAACAATCGTCTTTGTTCTCGGGACAAATTCATCTCAAAACAAATGCATGAGTAAAAAATTCGCAAGAAGCTGCTCTAAACGATAGTAATAACCAAAAGTTGATTGATGAAAAATAATTAACAAAAGCGAAAAAGTTCAGAAAATCGCTTGCCAACTCAATAAAAAGGTTTTTAAATAACCAAGCATAGATTTGAAACCACAGAGTGCAAATTTTCGAATGAACACTAAAATTCTTGAGAAAGATTTGTCAGAAGAAAAAGCCCGCTAAAGTGTCGTGCATCGAAAACGATGCACGCCGTCCGTAGAGTGTTGAACAGCAGCTGAGTTCTCATGAGAAAATGGGAGGACGTTAATGGGGGTTTGTTATTGACTGTCGGAGAGTGCTGTGGGTAGAGGGGATCAGCCCCGCGCGACGATAATCATCAAAACCACTTGGCCATATTCCCCTCTCCGAAATAAAATGATTAATAAGAAATAACTCACAGCTCGTGCAGTTGTATGACGACCGTGAAGCAGCCACAATCGCGATAAATCTTCATTAGACAAGCCCTGCACCATTCTGTGAATACTACTGTTAGTCCGTAGATCTACCGATCTGGAATCAACGAGTTTTATGCTGAATGTGAATGAAAGGAAAAAAGCTTCTCAAAAGAAAAGAAAAGAATGAGCTAGGAGGAGCTAAAACAGAAAAAAGACGAAAAACGCCAAAAAAAGAAAGAAGAAATTCGACATAAAATAGGTAGACGATGAGCATGTAGAACATTCGACCACTAGCGGGAATCGGACCTGCTTCTCACCCATACCGTGGGCACGTGCTACCACTATGCTATCGATGCCAGCGCGTTGCTATCACTCTTTCTCCAATAATCAATCGCTGTCATCAGCCATCTTTGATGGGCTCGAAGAATGAGTGGTGGCGAAAACGGTGCTCCTGCGGTGGAATGGTAGCACGTGCCCGCAAACGCGGGTTCGACTCCCGCCGGCGGTCGGGTATTTTTCATACCACTCAATACTCATAGATGTATGTTTCTAACATCCTACCTCTGCCAAAAAGCAGCGATAAAAGAGAATTTCTTTAGATGAAGAGATTCTTATATGACTTCGATAGTAGGACGAGGTTGATGGAGATACAAGTCGATTACCGCAATACATTTTCCAACCCTTGTTGACAAGGTCTTTTCGTTTTTTCCTTGGACTTTCAGCAATCATTCGATAGCTTAAATTTCGAACGTCCCAGTACTCGACTTGGTTGCTAATAAAGCTTTGATATTGCGCTGTAGCAGCGGCAATAAAATTGGGTTTCACACTAGGCGCGCAAAACCGTACATATTTTCGCTACTTAGGGCTTTTTCTCCGTTTTGCAGAAACTTCTAGGTTCTACGCATTACAATTGTAGAAGAAACTTTGTTCTAGCATTCTATGAGTTTCAGCCTTTCATTTTCTTCCTATGCTGCCAAAAAATACGCCACCAGGCCTAAGTCCAAGCAGTTTAAGCTTAGAGGTGCGAAAAGTCACCTTTTCTTCGCTCTTCCAGCGCTTCATAAGTTTTTTTTCAAAAATCAAACTTAGCTTCAGAACTACTCAAATTCATGCTACCTAGTAACTACTAAAAGTCTGTTTAAAGACCACCCTTAAACCCTAACCGTCTCAGTAACATCTGCCGCGAATTTCTGTGAAATTCCATCCATATAGCCATTCAAAAAGGCCAGCCAACAAAAACATTGCGCCAAGTGTGAGACTCAATTTTAATTTCGCTGCTGCAGCCCACTAAGAAAGGTGTTTTCACAAGCCAAGTATAGCATTGAGATCATCGAGATTCAAGCCATCGAATGATATTCAAATTCTCAAGGAACACCAGAAAAGGTCCCGCCCAAATTGTTGAGGAATTGAATGCGATGTCCGAACTGTCCTCCCAGATAGTTTACGGCCTCATCATGGCTGGGAGGTTATTCCTGGGTGTCGGACTGTGAAGAACAGCGCGATGTCCAATTCCCAGCAAAGCCACCCAGCTTATGAGTCCGACGTTTACACCCGGAAAGCTCAGATGAGAGTAAACCGTAACAGGAATGATCGTTGCTCTTATAGTACTAGTTGCAAAGTGGTAATCTAGCTCTGATCCACAAGGACCGGCGACTGCTCTGATGTGATGAAAACCTCTGGGAAGATCTGGCTAGGCTGACCTCGGGTCTCCATCAAACAGAACAGCTAAACCACCACAATTTCTCTGTGCTGGGGCGGGCATTGTCAGTGAAGACGAGCCGTTCAAGTATCAAGTAGGTAATCGAACTGTATCACGACGATTTTCCCTTATGATTCAATTGATACAAAAGGCTGATGGATAATTTATTCAGCTGTTACGACGAGTTTGTCTTCTTCAAAGTCGATGAATCGAGTCGATGGTCCACTGTCGTTCGTCCTCATTGTGAATATTCGCCTTCGTTTCGTTCGAATCTCGAACCTTCTTCGATGGAGCACCGCTTGAATACACAGTCTACTCATTCGGCGATGTCCTTGTGTATACAAGATGGAGCGCATGCTAACCAGCTAATCACCCGCTGTAGAGACTTGTTATCTTCGGGAATCTATCCTGCACAAATCGCTATTATTATCAGCTGACACAAAACGCGATAGTATTTCGAAAAGACGATTTTTCCAGGAAATCATCGCAACACTAACCGAATAAATCTTGTTTATCCCTTTGCGGATGATGAGGGTCATTTCGACGATAAAATTTCCAAAAGTCATTTTCATCTGATAAGGATATTACATGTTTGAGCCGATAGGTCTAGTGCTATATAGGCGCCTATTTCGTCCTATTGGGACTCATCAGTAGCACCCTCCCTCGTTCCGTCGATCCCTTGAGGTGAAATAATCCTCTAAAGGAATCGGCGCCGAGTAAAAACTAAGCACCCAAAGTAGGATGATGGTATTACCTGACTTGGTGGTGACCGGCAGTCCAGATTGCGGCTTTTAAAATGAACCATACCGCTGCTATCGACCACTCTTATACAGACCCGCTCAAAATGATTTACTCTGATAAGGATATTACGTGTTTTGACCCGATAGGATAGCATAGCAGTACAATGTTCAACATGAATTTTCTGTGATCCCAGTTTACTGTGCGGATGTCAGCACTACTTGTCTTCAATTCATTTGCTATTATTCATTCTCCATGAAGGTCTTCTTGCACTTTTCGTGTTATGTTGGTTATTGACAAAGATTCCGCAGATGGCTTTTTCTCCACCACAAATTTCGATTTTAGAACTGATACAATCCCTGACAAGTCGATAGAGAATGTGGTCTTTACGCCCTAAAATCACCTGGGAACAGAATATCGGAGGGCTAAAACCTAGAATCTCCTCTTGCAAAATAACTAATCTTCTAACTCGTTTGTAAGAAAGTGTATTCTAACATCCTTGATTCCGACGAACGCAATTAGCTACGATATGAGATAAAAAGGATGAAAGATAGAGCTCTCAGTGTTGATCAAGCTCTGAAGGATGTGCTATGCATATGACTCCATTCGTAACATTTTTCGACGTGACTGGATGTATATTTGACCTTAGAATGACCTGTGGTGGCTCAATGACGTATCGGATCAGTGCTGTTCTCCTCCCAGACAAGCCTGGCACCAAATGAGCAACCTTGGAAAGATGCAAGGGTTGATGGACCTTGAGCGTGGGATCGAACTACGCCATTCCGTGATCAACAACGTATGTGTCGCAGAGCATTTGTAATCACTGCGCTACACGCACTCACATCACGACAAGTACAACGTTAGCAGAACTTCCTGACAATAAGAAACTTGTGCTAGGTCACTACGCTTGAAATGCCTGAAATAAGACAACTACTAAAGAAGCGACCCTTAATATTACGTAGTTCCACAAGTTTTAGCACTAGAGCAATAAACTGCAAATTTATTAATTAAAAAGAAAAAAAAATTGCATGATTTTCACATCGCTCAACTGCACAGCTCCTTGCAAATATTCTGGTACACAACTTGTTCATACTTGTTTTGAAATGAAGCAAATACGTGGGAACAAATTCACTTGCTACTTATGCACGGCTGATGCGTATGTAAAAATGCCAGTAAAGAGGCAAGCAGATTGACACAGCTTCCTGTGGATGACTTGAGCGCGACTGATCCTCCAGATTAGTCCCTCCTGCTTTAAACTTCCCGACCCACTTCCCAGCCGTCTTTTCCTCTAACCGCATTACCGCCTCAATTTCCATCAACCTTGTGCACCGCTTCACTAGCATTTTACACTACGAGCCATTCGTGCATGAGTATAAAGCGATTTTGTTCCCAAGACAGTTTTATCTCAAAGCAAGTATAGGCAAGTTGTAGAGCGAAATGTTCGCAAAAAAAAAAATGCTCAATTGAATGACATCAAAATAGCAAATTTAGTGTTTATTGCTATAATGCCAAAACTTATGGAACGACCTGATAGTAACTAGGGTATTTCTAACCTTCTCTGGTCAACATTGAGATGATCAAGAGTGTCGTAGCCGAGGGAAATCCACAAGCTGAATTTTAGATGAACGATATTTGCAACGTAAACATCAGCTTACCTCAAAGTCATCAGTATATGACTGAAACGTGACAATCTTATTACTAGTCGGATAGTAGGACTTATGACTAAAAACCTGGCGTGTCGCTTCTTTGAGGCCACCATCTTCAGTTTTGATAAGAATTTGACCTGAACTTTCAATGAGTAAATATAAAGGCTACTTTTTGGTTATTGGTGATCATTGTCAACTCCTTGTAGATAATGCGTCTTCTATTTTTCCTGAATTTTATGCCATTCAAACCTTGAAACACAACAATTTTGATGTCGTTCTTCATTTTTGGAATGGCTTTTTTTGGTGAACTGTAGCAACAAAAATCAAATATTGTTCCACTTCGGCGAGCATTTCGCTGGATAGAGACGTGCGACCTTATACATCAAATTTGAGCTTGATTGAAAGGGAAAAAACAGATAAAACGTAGGACTCTGATACTCCAATAACATATACTACAGGGTTCATGACCCTCAGACACTACACGTTACGTCTTGCGCCGTGCTTCACGAGGCCAAATCTCACTTGGCTACTGTAATGGCGGCGTCGCGCCTCGTGAGAAATTAGGCAGGCAAGGCATGTATGCATAAACAAGCGGATGCCGCCTGCCTATCAACTGTGGTCCTCAAAGTGTTAAAGCAGGTTAATTTGACAGTATCAATGAAAAAAAAATCTAGTGTTACAGGCCGGTTGAACAAACTTTTCTCACATTTACAATAAGAGAAACTTGGAAATCTTTACGAAACAAAGAAAAGATTCTCGGATAATCAACGAAAGCATGCACACTGCGTGCGAATCCTAATCTTCCTTGGCTGCTATAGCGCACTGAGTCATAAACCAGGTATACCACTTAAATCAGCAAGATTTAGGCTTTTCAATGATTTTGAGAGCCTAGAGGAAAAGCTTTATTCAACGGAAAACACGTCGACTGTAGAACTCATTTTCATTCTTCATGCTGCAGCCCATTACTACAACTTTCCAATGATGTTGAATATTTAGGAGAAAAGCTCTGTTAAGCGAAAAACGCGTCGAAGGTAAAACTAACTTTTAGTTTCCTGCTACAGCACATTAAAAAGGCTAATTGAGAAATGAAATACTTAACAGAAATTGTAGAGATTCATGCTGACGACTAACGAATCTATAGAAGAAAAGCAAAAAACTTGTTGCAGCCAAAGAGTTGAAAATGATTACACACAACCGAACAGTACCAACAGAAGCACGTTTCATTACAAACAAGCATTGTGAGTACCTGCAAGGGGTATATAATTAGTTCTTCCACTCCAAATGGGAGAACTTTGAATGACTTTGATAACTCGCAGCTTGCTAAACAGCTCCAAGAGCTATGGCTTCATCGGTTTCCAAGAATCGGCCGATCTCCTAAAATCCATACAAGAGTAGAGAGATTGAGTCATGAACGAAAAGCCTGAAAACACAACCTTATGGAAGTATATCACTGACCTTATCCTTGAGGACAGTCTTCAAAAAATCTAGAACTTTTGGTGCCCGAATACCAGCACCCATGAGGACGAACTGATCGATCTAGATTGTTGGATATGCAAAACAGCATTTAGAGACATCGTAAAGTCCAAAAGAACCTCTTTAGCAGATTTTCCGCCATCGCTAGAGCATCCTTGACGGGTTGTGTAACCCGAGGTTCCATGTCACCTATCATTTCTTCAAGTTCTTCACGCGTTACCTAAAGCAAAGCCGTTTAGAGCCTTCGGAATAAGCAGAGACGCTTTAAAAGATAAAAATAACTTATATTTGGCCTTAAAGTTCTGGTCTTCATGAAAGCTCTCTACTTGAGCATAAATGGAATTTGTTGGCAGATAACACCTATAACCAAATGATTATCAGGTAGAACGGAGAAGAACAACGTTGAGAGCAGAAGAAAATAGCTTATTAGAATGGCATATGGCCCGCTTGCTTGACACGTTCGGCCTCTTTGAACATTAGCCATGCTTCGAGTGTTTGTTGTGATATCATTGGTAGTCTTCACAGTCTCACGAAAAACCTGAGAACTCATACACACAGTAGAATTAGCTAGTTGGTCAGTCAACTTAGTTTTTCAAGATGTTTTGCCAGCCTTATAGCGATCTCGAAGCCTCCTAAAAATCTATTGAAGCCGACGCCGATAGTTCTGACTACAGGATTTGGGATATTCGCTATCTTACTACTCTTGTCTTTCTCAAAACATACTCAACAACTGTCGCAATAGTATAAATGCTCATAAAGTGGATAAGCTCGGCAACATTGAATCGCTCCATATATTTTGGCGCTAAAGCAATAAACGCCAATTTCTTAATAAGAAGTAATTGAAAACTGCACGATTTTGGCATCGTGCAATTGCGTAATTTCTCAAGGACACCATGATGTACAACTTACCTCGACCACCTTTGAGATGGAGCTGGCTCAGAAACAAATTCATTACTTATTCGAACACGAATAGTACGTAAGTAAATGCTAGTGAAGCAACGCTCAAAATTAATGTAGCTTCCTGTGGACGGCCTAATTGTGACTCACCATCTAGACTGTTCTCACCAGTTTGGAACTCTTCGCGAACCATCTCCCTGCCGTCCTTTGTAGAATCGTATCACCGCCCCCAAGTTTCCATTAATCTTGCATGGCGCTTCACTAGCATTTCCTCTTACGCGACAATCGCATGAGTAGCAAGCCAATTTGTTCCCAAGAAAGCTGCATCTCACAGCAATAATAAGCAAGTTGTATACTAAAATGTCAGCCAGAAAATGCGCAGTTCAACGATACCAAAATCATGCAATATTGATCAGAACTCAAGTGCCTTTCTGTGAGACGGCGACAAATGATCTCGGTTGCTGGACTAGAAATCTCAAACCTCTGGCTGGAAACCTACTTGGTCGGTTTCTCCAAAACCTTTTTATAACGTGTAAAATCCAAACTAGATTTAGGTTCCGCACCATCACACGTTTTTTTTTCTTATCTGGCTCATAATTTTTTCAGTAGCATCCTACCTCGGCTCAGCTGCTCCCTTGAGGCTAAATCATCCAAAATCCTGAATCCTGATCTCAAGTAATCTGTGATTCATTCTCAGTGGTAGAGGTGATTGCGGATTACTTAACGGCGCAGGGTGTGAGATGGAGCTCAACTACTGCAACAGAATTTCCAAGTTCACAGGCACCTCACATTTGTGCGACTCACTTCGTTTGGAAGATGACGTAGCTTATAAGAGATTTTTCAAATGGGAAATATTATTCCGCGTCCTAAACCTATCTTTTGAACTAACCCGAGTAGGTATGCTTCGTAGCCAATGGGAATGGCTATTTGGTTCTTTTGCGTTTGTTAGCACAGATTTTCAAGCCTATTCCCTAGTCTTGGTTTATTGTATAGTATATATCTCGAACTATCCGTAAAAGTCAGCGCTTCTCTTTTAAACCCTATTATGCCGCTGAAAAATTCAAGATAATATTAAGTTTCACACGCGCATACTTCTCATTGGACAGAGCTCTGCTTTAGACTATTAGTAGTCAATCGATAACGTAAGATTCAGCCCCACCAACGCTGTGCTTATTTCTTCGAAGGACCATTTCTCTGAAGTGCAGCAGGAGAAAATGGATTGAATTCGCATGCACGAACAAAGTGGTCCTTGGTCAACTCATGGATCGCTGAGTGAGGCGGCAATGGAGGTTGCGTAATTGTCGATTGATTTTTGACCGGTCTTATAACAGTGCGATCTTTGTTATTCAATCAGGAATTACTTTTCCGCTTGAGAGAAAAACTCCAGATGAAACGTGACTCTGCTACAAAAAGATTTCAATTACTTTTATTTTGCCATGAATTCGTATGAATCAATTGTCATTATTCATATGCCTAAGAGAATTGAGTGGTGAGCTAAAACGATCAATGATAATAATGTCATGATCATGATCACTGATAATGTCATTATTCACTTTGATGGAGTTAAGGAGGTAAGAACGCCCTTACTGCCTCAAGTAGTAACTCGTAGACATTCAGATACTAAGAGATTTTCTTTACACGTTCATGTGCTCATAAAACCAATCGAGGCAACCCACCATGCTGCCTCACCCAGCGGCGCGTGAATTGGCTAAGGACCACTTGCTTGCGCATGTAAATTAATCTTATTTTCCCTGTTGTCATGCAAAGAAACGGTCTTTTCTACGTACTTGTAGTAAAGATTTTACGCTATCGAATGTTCACTAAAATTCTAAAGAAGGAGCTCTATTCGGCGAGAAATATGCGCGTGTGAAACATACCTTATTTGAGTTTTTCAGCGTTATAAATCTGTCTTTAAAAAGCCTCCCATGTACACGGATAGTTCGCGATTTATGCTTTCGAATGATTGCTAACATTCTTTATGAAAGCTTTTTGTTCAGCGTGGAGGATAGGCTTGAAAATCTATACTACCAAACGGAAATTAACCGACTATTTTTTGTGCCAATTTCATCAACTCCTCTCTCTCCCCTCTTATTATGCACACTTTCTTATCCACTCGGTACTTATTTTTGAAAGCAATTATTGCGTGTAAAGGGATGAAAGAAAAGGTGATGCATTCGAAAAGGTGCTTTCAAAATATAAGGTCATGTTGTAGAAGTTGTTTCACTGTCAAGCCTCTGCGATCAGTTGCACAACTCGTAGAATTGTATAACCTGCACAAACGGAAAAGAAAGGAAATGCATGAGTTTCGGCTTATTATAATCAAAACAAGTAGAACATATAGGAATGGTTACTTTAGCGTAACGAGAAGACCATTTTGTGTCCGCATATGAGAGCATCTAGGTGGTAATTTCAACATTTGACAATGTACACCTCAGGCTGCACATCGGGCACAAGTGCACAATGGTAATGGCTTTGAAGTGGCTGTCACGATTCTGGCGTAGGAGTCGAGCATATCAACACGCAACACTCTTGAGGCGTTCAGATGAGCGCTAAAATTTTGAAAATGAACCGAAAGGATGAAAGTGTTACTATCACGTGATAGATGGTGACTTTTTTCATGTCATCTTCTGACCTTATTTGGGCACTAAATGCATATATTACTTATTAATACCAATTTGTATGAAAAGTCTATCTTAATAAATTATTCTTGCGGATTTTTCTCAACAAGTCGCCAACTTCGAAGTTGGAAGTTGGCTAACACGGTACTTTGAATTCTTCGTGAAAAAAGTAGGGTATGTTTGCACTCATCAAATTAAAGTCGTTTGTAATTCTCTAAGCTCGTCAGTGGTGCATTGTACTCTTCTTATTACTAATGACCCATTAGTTAAATCATAAGAGTTGCTGGTGAGTGAAAACACATCAAATTTTCGAATATTTTACTGGATTAAAAGTGATATCCATTGCTTTTGTTTTCATCAGCGTGGTTTCCCCATCGACATTACGCTGGAAAATCCTGTCCTCCTGAATGAATGCAGATAATCGTTTTCTGATCGACACTTATATCTTAGGTATTGGAAAAAGATCTCAGATCGTGTCATTGCTTTGTAACGCAGTTTGTGTTACATTCTGAACCTTTCAAGCAAACATTTCATGTAACAGAGGCCTGCTAATGTCGCGCAGCTCGATGAAGGAGAAAGCAACAACGGTAAAGCTGTATGAGGTGATCACAAGAGCGGCAGCTTCTAGTGTGCGAACTTGAATCTTGTATCCATGCTGTTCAAATAATTACAATCAACTCAACCTTGATACATCTTGCTCAAAACTCGCAAATTTTCGTCTCATACGGAAAGTTCGTGATTCTGAGTAGGCTCGTTGGAAGGTCTCCACTACCTCAAACATTAAAAATACATTCACAGTAAAGTATTCGAAACAGTGCAATATAAACAACGAAAAACGACGGTCCCACTTACTCCAATCATGTCAGCTCTCATCTCCGGATTATTTGCGAAAATTCTAGTAGCTATAAAGCATCGAAGCGATTCAGGACAACAACTTCGCATTTGCACACACTCCCCATTTGTCACCTAAAAAGAGCAAAGAGCAAAATGTTATCTGTAGTCATCTGCAGTAGTATCATTAGTACTCTTCTGACTCTTTGGAGAAACTAATGCCTTTCACAACTAGAGAACTAGATAAAAGATCATTATGTGGCTCAAGACATCTTGAATACGTCTTCTAAACAGTTTAAATACAATATTTGCAATAAATCTGAACTTACAGCAATTTTAACTTCTACATTAGTTTTTCCTTTCCATAGTTCAGCTCCATCGAAAAAAATCTCATAAACCAAACACCAAAGCTGAACACATCAGTTTTCAACGAAAATGTGAACGTTGAAATTGTTTCCGGTGCAAGCCATTTGATTGGAAGTTTTGTCCTGGTGCGTATCACTTAGGTAGTGCCAATAAGTGAAAGTCCAAAGTCGCTGACTTTTACCTAAATCAACATAATCATTAAAAACAAAAGTAGAAGCTGTCGCTATCTTAGAAACATATGTCTAACACGTGAACATATCTCAAAATGGTTATGCAAGTTGTTTGGATTTTTAAGATCATCTAAACCTCAATGTGTGTACCCGCGTGTCAGACTGCGAAGTGCAGCAGAGTTTCAAACCTCCAGCAGGGCCACTTTACAGCTATTAGTCGCAAGCACTTTCTTTTCGCGCTTGTAGCGCTGCCTCGAAATCTTTCTGGAACCAATTATAGATTTAGATTTGCGACATTTTAACTACCAAATGCCTACCAAGGTTACATTTGCCTTGACGCTGTCAAACGTATTCTCATAGTCACAGATATTAGAACAAAGGGCATGAGCTGTTTCCAGCAGGCTGCAACATCCCTGGCGCAGTCTGGATGTGGTCCGCGCAACAAAATCTCCTTTGAAATCCTGCTTGCGCAACTTGTTGTGTCTCATACAAAGTCTTCGATTTACGCAAGAGGATAATGGTTGTGGAATGCTTGTAGAGCACACTTCACAAGCATACTAGACGGTATTTAAGAAGATTCTTTTTCTTACCTTTCTTGATTAGAGTATTTGTGCAAAGTCTTTTACTTGTCTGAGATTTTTTGTTGTGAAGACATGATGTCACATTGTTTGCGTAAAACATGTAGATTGTGTCCACCAGCTCTTGGTAGCAATGCCATTAGATCATGAAGCTGTGCCTCTCCTAATGCCTTAAATCGCAACTATAACCTCAGAAGCTAGAGCGTCGGTAGTTCCTTACCAGCGGGGAAACCGAGATATGAGAGTGTGATTGTAGATCAGCAAAGTTTAGTATAAAATGTTTCAGTTAGCGTTTGCATATCATGGCGGATTCAGTTATGGCCCTAACTTTATTCATCAAGCGGACAGCGGAACTAAACATATGCAGAGATCCCGGCGGCTTTTAGATCTTCTTTGAAGTGCCTCTCACAAATTTGATTTTGCCAAAGCCGATATGAATTTTCCCGTAAGGATCGTCTACAGACGCCATTCATTATCATTCCAGTTTGGAGTGTTGTGAAGAAATGAAATTTGAACAGCAGCTTGGTGTTACTGGAGGTGCGACCTGAGTTTTTCTCAGTGATATTGATGCCATTTCGACACACGTTTTGAATCAACTGACGAGCAGCTCGTACATCCTCGGGTCCTTCTTTATTTGCCTTGAATGTGAAAAGATTTCATTGAGATTTTTCTTGCCGGACACGACATAATTTGCTTTTCGGACGATGACAGCTTTTCTTTTCCAGTCTATGGCTAAATCGGATTTTTGAGAGTGTATGAGCAATCTACGTATGAGTCGTAAGCCGAAGCACTTTTATGTCCATCCGTGATTTTTTCTCTTCTCGAAAAATGAGATTCCATAGTAGTGACGTGGCGCGGGCAGAAGTTTCACCTGACAGTATCCGCTCTCATTTCGTTAACTCATTCCGAATCTCCCTATCGTGTATCCATTTCTTCCGGCCAATCCTAATTTTGCATTGAAGCCTTCTTCAACAAGGGACTTTAAGAATTACTTTCGTTGCAAATGATTCTCCATCATGTTATAAGCGCTTCTATTTTGCCGTTATCACTTGTATAGATTGGTGAAGAGCTGTTGATGATACCAGCTTTCTTTCAACGCAAAAGTGAATGCGAGGGATACGCAGGCAGGATGTTGAGACTTTATAAGAAGTGACCAGATCAAGGATGTTGAGACTTTATAAGAAGTGACCAGATGAAAGGTTCATGGGTGAAACCAATCTTTCATGACAAAAGCCTCGCTTCAAGAAAAACGAGATATCCTTCATCTGATGGTCTCATGTCACTCTTCCTGCTTTTTGTTCCTTGTGGGGTGATCATATGAAATCGGATGTTAAGATCAGCCCAAATAGTGAATACCTTTGTGTCGGAGTACACTGTTTTGGTGTTATGAGTGCAAGGAAAGAAACAATCTGGTGTGTCGTAGACGTCTTCGTTTCTTCTTTGTCCAAAGACATCCTCATCGACCATTTTTTCCTCGAGTTCCGTAATCAGCTTAGCCGGAGCACTTTTTGAAGTTGTCACCACATTAAGGCAGATGTCGGCCCTTGTGGATCAAAGGGAAATCTTCATTCTAATACTAGAAACTAACAAGACGGCGTGACCTAACACAGCTTACTCTCAACTGAGCTTTTCGGGTGCGGATGTCTAATCGTTCTCATATTGAAGTGTCCCGCCGGGGGTGGGGGGCAGGGGATTGAAGCCTTTCTGCATTTCGTAGCTTGACACCGCCCAAAAATACCTCCCAGGCACATTTAGACGATAATCCGTTTCAGCAGTACCCGATGTTCATCGATTACGGTGTCAGAAGCGCTAAATAAACAAGTTCGTTTTCAATCACATGCGCTCTTTTCTACTGAGTGCGTCTGTGAGTATTTAGATATTATGGATCATACCAAGGAACTTCGCGAATTTTTGATTAGACACTCGAAGACTAGAACACTCTTCTGAATGTGAAAATTATCCTCAGACGTTTCAAACTGTTTGCTCAACGGATCTTTTCTACGCCTTCATTAGAGAATAAATGGCATATTGTCGAACGCAACTTTTGTGGCAAGCAGTGAATCTTCACAGCCAAGTCCCTATGCATGCAACGCTGAGAGTGCAAGTAGGTGACGCCTTGAGCTGCTTCAAGACATATTCTAATCTTGTCCCTCACATCAGTTTTTCCGGCATTAGCTTTCAAAAATGATTGCAAGGAACCGCCTAAAAAGCGAAATCTAACTTGTTAACAACCAGACACGGTAAAGAGACATTTGCCAATGATTGGAATTTGTAACACTTTGCAAGTATTTATTTCGGCAATCTTCGGTATGTTTGATGGGTCCCTCATGTGTCGTCTGCCGTTGGTATTATTGAGTGTTAAGCTGTAATATACGGCAACGCCCTAAAGTCACCTGATGGAGGATCGTTCAGACTGTAAAGTACTACGCCTGCGTGCGAGAATATACTTAGAGATGAGCTGGCATCGTGGACCGTTCTCATTTTTATAACAAAATACCTTTCCTTCGAGTGCTTTATTAAGACCACGCTCAAATTTCAATAGATCCTTTCATTATTATTTGAGCCAACATGCCAGCCAATGACATGTTGGCTCAAATAATAATGAAAGGATCTAATATAATAAAATAGTTAGTAAATAGATTACTTCAGAAGAGGATCTACTGATGGCAGTTAGTAACGCGCTAAAAGTCGTCTAGTACGACTTCAGCGCTGAACACCACAACATCATGCTTGACTGACAAGCTATGTACAAAATGAATATCTAAATGAGAACGCATAAGGGTAAGTGATTCGTGAAAGAGGACGAAAAAAGTTTCATAAGAGCCTAAGATCCCAATCAGAATCGTTCGTATACCCTCTCATGATTACCAGCATGCATTCTATACACACTGCCAATTTATTTGAAATTGATTTACGTACAACAAGGAGTATGACATACCAGAAACCAATTTTAAAAGTGTGTAGAGAGGTTGTTCGTCAACTGCAACACCGTATATACGAACAATATTCCTGTGATTGAGATTTCGCATAAGCTAAGCTTCTCTCATCAATTCTTTTAATTTTGCTTTACATAGATCGGATGAGCATTTGATCTAACGAATATTCCGATGGGACAATGAGACAGAATTATGAATGAGATATAAATTTGAGCAGCCCTGCTAATTTCGTCTTTTATGGTTATTAGAATCAATTAGTATGAATGAACTAGTGGATTTCTCAATGACAGAGCTTATGTGTTTTCACACATGATAGTACTTCAGGGCAGTGCATCCCAGGAGAATGCGTACGAAAGCGGTGGCTCCTCAGTCGGGTGTGGTAAGAAAAGATGTTTCTAAGCGATTTTGTTTCAAAAAAATTGCATTTTGCAATCAAAAACTACTCAAATCCAAGCGATAAGGTTTTTTCTGAGAGGAAAACAACTGTTGATCCGAAGTCACTGGTTAAATTTGTTAATCTTCTTATTAGGACATTTTCTACGCTTACAGTGTATCTACATTCAATTATGAAAGACTTGATAAGCACATACGAGGTTGGTAGTATTATTATTGGCAGTGGTAGAAACCCTAGTCTGCGACGATTTTGCCTTCTTCAGTGCCCGGACGTATGTTGTATGAAACTAATAGAATGAATCGCTAACTAATCGACGCATTCACATATCGACTAGATGGAGTTAAAATTCAAAGAAAAGACGCCATGTACTGCGCGATAATGACGCATTCATTCCAGTTCATTTTCGAATTGGTGTTGATTAAAAATGCTCCAATGATTTTCCACGTTCATGTTTTTGATTACTGCGTCGAAAAATAAAGTGTCCATAAGCTATTGATTCACTCAGATACTCTCTTTCAACATACTTTCAAGCTCTGAAGAAGGTACAATCTTCAAAACCTCGGCCAGCAACTACTAAATTCAAGGTGAGTTTTTGGGAGTTCCATGAGTTTTTTGAGACTTCCATGTATCAAATTTGTGCCAAGGCTTCTAGAATGTCGATCTTCTAAATTGATCTAAATATACTCTGTAAATGTATGAGACCACTAGAGAAGTAAGAGCAGATTCCAAAATGATTAATTCAAATCAGTGACGACTCCTGCGATCGCTTTTTGGGTTTTTTGAACCTCCACAACTCTCTATTACTGAGGCACCATGCTGGTAATCGCTTCTTACAAGATTCCACTTTATGATAGCCCCTTAAATAAGATAGCACTAATAGAAAGAGTCCCTTAGGTCATTTTAACTGAATAAATCTGTTAGTAGGAAATCACTGACAAATAAAGCATTTATGTAGCAGTCAAGGAATCTGAATGGGCTTTTATTCTGGAGCAATTAGTTCCATTTAGTAGCAGAATACATAGTGCATTGATCACTTCTAAAACGTGATGTACTCGTGTGAGAACATTACGTCATCCCAACATTTTTGTCGTCGAAACATTTTAGTTTCAATGGAATGAACAAATTTACCAAGATGAAAAACAAATTCCTAATTACTCACAGTTTTGATTGCCCCCTCGATAATCTCTCCAGTTTTCAACTTTAATGTGCCAGCACGAACCTCACCAAAAGCGCCTTTTCCTAGCAATACGCCTCTTTTGACGTCACTATGAAGATACTCCCATGATTGAAGTTTGATAGAGTTCTTTGATATGAGCGTGAACTAAAAATACCAATGAAAAATATCTCACTTTTTGAGCAATTTTGATGTAAAAACGATTTAGTGTAACGTACCATATTAAGCTGTAGAGTGTTTGTCTTGTAAAACTCTATTAGTTCACGAAGACTATCAAAAGCGCGATTCGATTCTATCTGGTACTTGCTTCCTTGCCTTTTAATCACCAAATTTTTTAGCTAAAAAGGAATTACGTACATTTTCTGTATCTTTGAAGAATCAATAGTAAAGATGGCTACTGAAGCATTCACATTTTGATACATTCACTAATACGACTCTTACCTTTCTCGTCTTCACACCACCCATGAACGATCGTCCCTCTACTGATTTATCTGCGTTGTACTCTGTCAAAATCAACAATATGATATCTCGTTGGATTATTGTCGAGTCGTTATTAACCTGTGGGTAAAGTCGTTAGTCATTTATCGGATTCATGAAGTTTCTGAGTTTATTTTACACTATGGAATCTACTAGTAAATATCTCGATGTGTCGTTCTTACAAGCTTAACGTATGAAATTTCATCCATGGTTTTCTTATAGTGGTTAAACGTTTTATTACTCCAGTGTTTCACTGATTATATAAAGATGCCGTTACAGATACAGTGCCTCTGTGATAGGGTCTCAATCAGACAGCAGCAAAAATGAAGAACTTCACGGTGAATTTTGGGATACACGGAACATTCAGCACGATTACTGTTGGTTCCACAGAATAACAATCAGCCAGTTTTTACTTTGTCAGTAGGAGTGACACTATGAAAGAAAGTGGGACGCCATGGCCGAGTGGTTGTAATTCTCGCCACCATGCGCGTAAAGCCGAGCTCCACCCGCCAATTTTCGCCGACAGTTAATAACAGCGTCCTATGGAACACCACAGCCAGGATATCTTCAAGATTGCAAGAAGACTTGCTCAACCAGTAACTTACGACATTCAAGAAGAAAACGAAACAGCAAATTGAATGTTAGAAAGAGTAGGCTCCGCACAATGGAAAAAAAAACACTGTGAAGACGAATCAATAAAATATTTAGAAAAATGAAGGACGTCAGATCTCCTAACCATAGCCGATCTCCTCATGATCCAGTTAGTTTTATGGACGATTCAAAACAGAGAATCGAAGGGATTAAATGCTATTACCCTTGTGTCATATGAAGATATGCAGTCTAGGTGTACAAATAACTGATAAGTGTTTTCTCTGACAACTTCAATCGAGTATGAAGGAATCAAAGCAGAAGTACAAGAATATTGATAAATTCGATCATTAAGGGAAAGGGAATAAAGAAAAAACCAGTTTATGGAAGCAATGTGCAACTTTCGGCTTCACTATTCATCGCTGTGATTGAATCTGGCTAATAATATACTACAGTCAGAATACCACAAGTCAGCATCCTTTCAAAACTTCCCGGACAAGTCTGATATCAATTTTCTAAGTAATGATAGGGGTAGTTTGGAGCACAGAATAGAACCAACAAAGGAATGTGAGGCGACTCTACCTGAGTTTCGGTTAGAGGGTACTGAACTTTCTATCCAACTAAGCTGACTGCAAAATTCGATAACGACGATATTAAGGCTCAGCTATAGTTCTGCTAAGTGAGTAGAGCTCAAGCAACTTTCTTCTGATAAAGAAGCGCTTTTTGATGTAAAGTGCCAGTCGGTCGATTTCATGAGCATGCGCAGGCAAAACAATCACTTGCTCGCTCGGAGTGAAACCTCTATAGATAATGTTTTTATGGACGAAAAAACGTAAAGCAAGCTCGAACAGTCTTAGAGAGATTTCTGACGTTCCTGCACAAACAAGCGCTATTCAGAAATGGTTCAATTGAAGCGTCATAGTTACGATTCTATCCTAGATTTTGGACGAACCTCAAACTCATCAGCTCTCAACGGTATCAATCAAGCTGTTTCATATTTTCAACTACGTCGCTTGCGAGAAGGAGTGCGAATGGAAGAATCACGTTGGCGCCGAATGCTGCTAAAATATTTTTGAAGTCTTCCAAAAATTCTGTGATTCGTCTAAACCTTGGCAGAAAGACTATATTTCTTTAAAAGTGGCTAAACTAAACGCGGTCGAAATTGTTCGAGGTCTAATGGTTTATCCAACGAGGGGGCTACTGAGATGTGTAATTGCGAGTCATTCTGTGGAGCCAAAAGAATATCTGCAATTTTCCAAATTAATTGAAGACCTTACGTTAACATGACTGAGGATTTACTCGGATACTATTACTATAGAAGATTACGTCCATTCATAGATTATAGACTAGAAGAAAGAGTGCATTATTGTTTTCATCGATTTTTCAGGGTTTTCGACTACTTTAACAGCTAAGAGGAAAAAAGTCCTAGATTTTTGTCATTACTAAACAGTCATCACCTCACCAACCCAACTAACTCGAAGCGAGTAATAACCGACTTGCTTCAGTAGAGAAGGCAAATCTTCTCTAGGAAGGAATCCATGATAAAATCGAAGCTTCTTAGCATATAAAATCACATCAATGTATCAAAAAACGTTTTTTTTTTATAGTGTGGGAGAGACCTAGATCAGACACAGATTTCTACTAAAGCCTACATACTTCCCACAAGATGACCAAATGTTCATTGAATCACCTCAAACGAACTCAAAAATTGAAATCGAATGCATCGCGCATCCCTCAGGGATTGATCAGTGCTGAGAGCTTCATCCTTTTTATCCTTTATATGTACGTATAAGTAGCATATGCGTATACATATGCAAATGTGTACGCATGTTTACGTACATATATGCAGATACACACACATACGTACATATGTGCATGTGCATACATATGCACATGTATATATTTCTGTATGTACGCATATGTAAACATTTATATGTCATGCCAAGATAGAAAGAGGCTTTGCAAAGCAAAACCTCGTCAAGATTCTTACTGCAATCCTTGACAACTTCAAACAAATATTGGAATGGGAGAGGAAGTGAAAATCGACATACAGTAGTCACATCAGCTTGCTTTAGTGACATTGTTCTAATAACAAGTATTATTCAGGCACAGCTAATACTGGCTGGCGTTGACAAGGTTTAGAGAAAGAATGGTCTTCGACTGAATTTAACAAAAACTATGTTCAAGAAGAAGTGATTTGTTTACAATGCCGCATTCAACCACTATGTCATAAATATATCTGAGTGCATCGACTGTTTATTTGGGCCGGGAACATGATGTACTACCTGAATACAGAGTTAACCGAAAAGAAGCGGGAGCTTCAAGTCTGTCAATGCTGCGATAAAGAGAATAAAGAACACCAGAACCAACTGCTACCTTCTCACTCAACACTTTTTTCTCGTCCAACGTTTATTTTAAACACCTCATCGTTACGCAAGCAGGACGAGAGATCATCAGCATTTCAGAATATGCAGTCGAAAAAGTTCGCAGCTAGCAGTATCACGCAATACGCAAGCTGTGGAAAGGCTCTAAGACTTCAACTTAGGCCAACGATCGAATATCTCAGAGGTCATTGTACATGCTAAAATGTCGAAAATCAATTGAGGCGGATAGGTACGAACTATGAACAACAACCGATGGTTAGAACTCGTTGGTTACAATATTTCAAGCATTTCAAAAGCATTAAATTAACCGATGATCAGATTTGTTTGTGGGCACAATAAAATGAAGAATATGATGGTCAATGAGTTCCCAGAGCAAGCAGAACCTCTTGAAATAGTGTTCCAAGCGAGCGGGATGGAAAAACACCTTACTGACCTCGCCGGAGTCATTTCAAAATCAACGGTAAGACATGTGACTTCGCTATACTGAATCAGGACTTCTATTTTCGCAGACGAGTTTTTGTGCATATCCATCAGAGGTATCGAATTGACCCAATGATAGATTGTGTACTTTAGAGCGATTCTATCAACACACGTACTAAATCTCTTATTATACACTATGTTGAAGAGTTCAAGGAACAACGTAAACACATGGATTACCTCAAAACCAGCATTATACAACCTGTCTTTGACAGTCTTCGCGTAAGGAGCCACCGATTCGTGAACAGTGATCTTCGCCTAAAATCCTGCTCTCAAATCAGTCAATCAGAATACCCTCAAAGACACAGCATACTTGTCGTGGTGATAACCAGAATGGCCACTTTCCTCCATAATTCTCCGCCAATATAGCGGTCATTCTCTCAACAGAACCAAGCACTGCACGATGAATCATCACAGGCCTTTGTTTGTTACCTTCACGACTAAAAAACGTGGTTACATTCAAAGAATCAACTTCTAATGGGGCTGAAAACTCACTCAAAATAAATAAGGCCGAACCGTTGTGGTAACTGAAAGTCCAGTTGAATTGTAGCGCACTGATGACTCCGTCTTAATGCATCTTGAATGGTAATATCTATCTGCAATTGGGACCCATAGAGATATTGTGAATCAAATACTAGAAGTAAGTTCACGTACTTTAGGTCCATAGAATGCTCCATCTACTTCATTCAAACACCACGGTCTACCACTTTCATCCAACGCAGCTTTGAGATCAGCCTCAGCTTCGTCCCAAGTCTAGAGCAGAAAGCAGAATTATAACCTACATGTTTACACGCGGTGGACAAATATATTTATACCAACCGAAATCTCGCCAAGGAAAGCTTCAGGACGAGTGGATAGATTTAACTTGAACGTGAATCCAAAAACTTCTTCATAGCAGAATGAAAGGAAGTCCAAGCATCCCTTCAAATGAAGTATGAAAGTAGGACTAAGAAAATCAAGAGTGCATACCATTAATTGCATGAATCCTGTTCTAAGCGTATATGTTAGCTTGAGTGAAAAATGCGAACAAAAAGTAATATCGGTGAGACCTTAATTTCGCTGCCAATCTGATCTCTACGACAGAAAATGTGAGCGTCGTCCTGTTGAAACCGTCGAACCGCGTTAAACCAGAAAGAGCACCAGACATTTCAATCCTGAGATGGAGATTTTGAGGAAAAGGGTGACCGAATAATGCAATCTATCTTAACTCTTTCGCTACGGTATATGTCAAATCTGATATAAAAATTTCAAAGCTCTTTTCTGTGGAGATATATTTTTTGCAGACCTCGAGCAGTCATTCGATAGCCTCAAAAAAGGCTATTTCAATGATGTGCCTGGTTTCCAAAAAGCCTTCCTGGGCTGCAAAAACAAAAAAACCGCATTTCACATCTGGAAAACTTAGCTCGTTGCCTACACATCAAAGCAGGTTTGACTGGTCATGTGAAATGAGAACAAAAAGTAATACGTATAGAACGTTGGAAAAAATCTCTTCTACTGCTTTAGCACGAGAAATATACAGAATTCCTTCCAGAAAAAAAATTTCAATTAAGGAACGAAAATCGCGCACCTCTCCAATAGCCATGCGCAATTTCGAATGCCGTCCCTTAAGGCGCAATTTTTTTTTCGTTAGATTTTCTGTTTCGAAAATTTGTAGGATTCTGGTGTTAGAGTTGTTAAAAAAAAGTTCCTCCATCATGTACACATACCACTTGCTATTCTTATTTTATATTACCGATATACCCGCTATGAGTTTCAAATATTGGGCTAATAGTCCAAGCGCTTAACGTGATCTTCGCTTTGCTGCCTCAACGAAGTAAAATGCTCTTCTTGGAAACGAAGCAGAAACTTGAAACCAACTTCCCTCTATGAAATGACTACTAAAATCATGCTTAAAGATGTTGTATAACCTTAGTTTTTAATTGTTTTTTGAGACCCCTTTCAGAACAATTTCTAATCTGATAACGTATTTCAAGCAGAAGTGCCGTAATAGACCGCATCATAGTGGTAGTACAATCCTCTACAAAGGATTGGCTGAAAAGAAAAGCACTGCACTATGATGATCTTGCAAGGCCGGAACGTACATCTAGTACTATATAAGAGCTTTAACAAACCTCACGAAAGGCTTCAAATATATCATCATCTCATAGTAAAAAAATTCTATCCAGCAAAAAAGGTCTCTGCTAAATAGTGTCAGAATATAATTCGCGCCGTTCCAAGAGTTGAAAACCAGCTAGTAGTCCAACAAAACGGACGACTTCTATAAGAAATACTAGTTATTGGCCTACCTATGTAGTACGCCAAAATCTGCGTATCGAATAGGTAACTCGTTGTGAGTACGTGGTTGATGACTATACATAAGACAGTGACCAGGACAATTCATTGATTTAAGGCCAAACTGCTCCTTCTCGACTTCGAATCTTAATGAGACAAAATCAACATCGAACTACGAACTACGAATTGAATTTGAAAAATCTTTATTCAGCTATAAGTAGAAGAAACCTGAACATGTCGTCGGCGTAGTGCTGCCAATGACCCGACGTCTCCCATAATTGGCTATTGTACAGGTTGGGTGTGATTACCTTCAAAACCAACAATCATCCAATTTCCATTAAGAGGATCTGAACAGTAAAGGGTAAAGCGAGATACCTCCGTGAAGCCACGTTTTCTGTATTCTTTCCTTATGAAATTGACCAACGTGTTGTAGATATGTGCTCCTTTTGGAAACCAGAAAGCAGATCCGGGTGAGAGATGATTGAAGAAGAAAAGCTCCTGTTCTTTGCCCAGTCGCCGATGGTCGCGTTTTGCAGCTTCCTCCTACAAAACACCTCTGAATCTCTGAAAAGCAAGGACTAATCTGAAAAACGAGCCTGCAATTTCTGCCAGTCCTTGAGTTGTTTTGCATCGGGAAAAATAATCCCGTAGACTCTCTGCAGACTCTCAGCGTCCGCTTTTCCCTCCCAATACGACGATGACGACTTTGTAATCAGCATTGTCTTAATGGCATTAGACGTAAAGGTAAAGGGAAAAAGCAAGCTATCGCAGTGAAATGTAATTCATAAATAACCCCAAAACCTTAATATTTCCCGTATGGCAAACATGAGGACCTCGACAAAGGTCGATAAGAGGACCACATCGATACACTGTTGTTTTGGGAGTATTAATCTTTTGCTTGATTATTCGAACCTGAACTAACTCAATACAATCGATGCTGGGTCAACTCAGGTCATGATCAATGCAAACGCACCTTAGATTCGTTGTACTTGAACATCTCCAGGAGATCTTCTTTCGTCATTTCGAGTCTTTCAAATGGCTGTTCATCCTTAGACACGAATGGATAATAAAAAGAATGGAGAGCTTCATAGACCAAAAATAGGAAAAATCTTACCTTAATGGCGCATTTCACAATCTCTTCTATCTTAGGGAAGTCCTCTTGTGAAATTGTTTGGTTTTATAATACTGTTAATCAGCAATTATAGCAGACATTAAGTCTTTTGAGTCCAAGATTTTTTCGCTAAAGAACATCCCTCCCCCCCAGAGTGAAGCGATAGCTTGTATACCGAAGCAGCAAAAATAAAATTATATTCCACCTTTGATTTGCTTCGCTTGCTTTGCGAACGTTTGCGGATGGCTTTTCACTTAACTTCTAGTAACCACTCGATAGCTTATATCTGAAAGATTTCGGCACTAGATGTGACTTCTATAATAGGTGTTCATAGAGAGCTGTAAGAACTACGTTACACCTTTATTACGCTTCACCAGCACAGTTTTCTCGACACATAAGGATTATACAAGCATCAAAAACGTATGAGCGTATGGAGCAATTCGTAGAGTATCACAATATTACAAGAATCAAAAATTTTCTTTTATAATTAGGAAAGATTTCTGATCTCAAGAAGGTAACTCAAGTCGCTAGGTGCAGCGATATTCGATGGGCGTGTGATTTTCGTCATGTTTTCAAAAAATTTTCTCTTTTTCGGGAACATTTTCAAAGTTTAACGTGCTAGAAATGTAGAAGAGATTCTCTTCTATGGTTCCACAGATCTTATATTCTGATGTCAAGCAAAGGACTAACTACTGCGAGTGCAAAACGTGATCTTCTTTTCACTCTTACAGCGTGTACAAAGAAAACCTTTTCAAAAACTGTATTCAGTTCACAACAATAAGAATCGGGCTATCAAATGGCTACAAATCAAGCCGAAAAACCAAGCTCGAACGATAGCAAAGCATGCAAATTACTCTGTAGGCAAGATGTAAATTTTCCTTCGTCGTTGCTACAGTTCAGCATAAGTCTTTCTGGAAACCAAGCCCAGTAATAGAATCGTCGTTCTTCAAGCTGAGAAATAACTTCCAAACGCCTATCAACAAAAAAAAAACGCCAAAAGGCCAGTGTAGGAATTGTGGTACACTTGGTCCGCAATGGCTGTCCGTTCCATACGACATGGTACGCTTCAGTACCATGATTACTTAACCCTTACAGGACTGTGGACCCCAGGCCTCTGCGTATGGCGTCTGCCATTTTTAGACGAAACACGTTGAGATTAGAGATGCAGAGGCCATCGGTCCACGATCTTGTGGGAAATTATGCGGCTTTTTCGCTGGATTGAGAGTTCCCACTAGAGCTTCAGCAGTCATTCGATAGCTCGCAAACGGCAGGTCCAATGCTGTCCTTGACTTCCCTCAAAAGTCCTTCTTGATGCATTATAGCAGAGAGGATAAAATTACGTTTCAGGGTAGGCTTACTTTGTTTGTTTAGCTTGGATCTGTGGATGACTTTTCGTTCAACTAATAGTAGACGTTTGATGGTACAAATATCAACGTTTTTCGAAAAAAAAAAGAATTGACTTTTGGAACGCTTTTCAAAGAGTGCCGCAAGAGAGGAAAGGAGATTACGTTTCATACCCGTAGTAGTTAGGCTTTTGATTGAACGTCATAGCAGATTCCTTATAAGCTCATAGCGGTAATATAAAATGAGTAGAAGCTAACATCTACAAAACAATAGAACAAAATCTTTTCCACAATCCTATTAAAAGAAATCTGAAGAGTTTTTTCAAATAAGAAAAAAGATTTCTGAATAAGTAACAAAAACCGCGCTCTCCCAGTTCACGATGCGCACAGCAGTTTCAGTTGCCCACCTAAAACGGAGCGATTTTCGTCATTTATCTACAAATATCTTCTCTAGTTCGAAAAACGCTTTCAGATTTTTTCTGATACTCATGCATTACGGTTCCTCTTTACGATCAAACGCTTTTGGAGCATATGTCTCTGAGTGCGAAACGCATCTTATTCTCGCTCTATGGAGGCGTTTTTGAAAACCAAGCTGTTTAGTGATCAACGTGTTCAAAGACTTCGAATAAGAGCCAAGGGTTTAGACCCTTGCTGAAAAGCCAGAAAGCAAAGAATGCTCGCCAAAAGTGAAATGCAATCTCATCTTAGCTACCAAAGCACATTAGAAAAGTTCCATCAAATATAATATTGAAATCGCTGAGATTTGAGTTATCGAGTAACAACCAAATTTTCAAAAGAAAAGCGAAAAAACAAACCCAACGCCTAAAGGGTTTATAGGGAGAATGAATGTGCTTACTTCATGCCACATGTCGTAGTAGAAACCCTCCTCTATTGGTGGACCATAACACAAATGTCCGCCACAGCAGCGCTCCATCGCTTCTCCGAGAATGTGTGCTGAGCTGTGCCAGAATACCTTAAAGACATCTAATTGTTGCCCAGATAAAAACGGAAAAAATCGGTGTACCTACTTAGCATCATCGTCCTCAAACTTAAGAAGATGAAGAACCGAGTCGCACTCAAATGGGCGATCCAAATCCCATACCTGAGACAACACTGGCTCGAAACTATAGAAGGAAGAAAGGTTACCAGTGAAACTAGTCCGCACCTCTCCGTTCACCTTCGCAACAACAGTGTTCTCGGCCAAACCTTTGGAAATTTTCTCGCCAGTTTGTAAAGGTGTCGTACGCCACGACTCGGCATCAAACTGTTTACCGTCCGGAAGAGTGATTCTGATGGGCGTCGGACTCTAAATGTGACGTAATCCATTAACTATTCAGGTTTTCAGTCATCATGACTCCTAACAGAATTGGTGAAAAATGAGCGGAAACAAACAACTCTGGTAAATTCTATTAGGCCATTCCATAAGTTTTAGTATTAAAGCGAAGAACACCAAACTTGTTATCTAGAATTAATTAAGACTGCATGATTTTGGCATCGTTCAATTACGTATTTTCTTGCGAACAATTTGGTGTACAACTTGCCTATAATCGCCTCAAAATGTAGCTTTCTTGAGAACAAATTTGCTTGCCACTCATGAACGAATAGCCCCTGGAGAGAACGGTGGTGAAGCGGCGCAAAAGATTCATGGAGCATGCTACGATGATACGGCTGTGGAAAGAACAGCCAGGAAATGGTTCGGGAAGTTTAAAGCTGGAGAGAACAGTCTGAAAGATCAGCTGCGATTGGGCCATCCACGGGAAACTTCATCGGTCTCAAGCGTCGCTTCATTAGCAATTTCCTCTTCGTGTCATTTGTGAATGAGTAGGAAGCGAGTTTATCGGCAAAACAGCTCCATCTCAAAGCAACTATGGGCAAGTTGTACAGCAAAATGTTCAGAAGAAAATGCGCAATTGAACGGTACCGAAATCATGAAATTTTGATTACTTCCGGTTGGCAAATTTGGCCCTTTATTGTTCCACTTTGAAGACTTATGGAACGACCTAATAATACTGAATATATATTTCCTTTTGTAGCCTCTCATGAGGCATTTTATATGCACTTATACAGTGTACAATACGTGCTTTCGCCTAGTAACCTCGTCATTAAACACTGCCTTTCGTCTGAGTCAAACCCTTTCGGGGGAGAACCCTTCCACCTACATGAAGGAATCGTCGACGAACTACTTACACTGACGCGCATGAAGTGAAAAGCCACTTCACAATCGGCACAGATATCATATGACCATATGTCCAGTGACATGGGCGCCGGACATGGCAGCAATTAATAGTCGACGATTCTCTTGTGCAAAGCAGTTCTTCTCCGAAAGTAATTGGCTCGGACGAAAGGCATTGCGCAGTTGACGAGGCTGCAAGGCCGAAACACGTGCATTACACTGTAAAAAAGGATAAAAAGGAAAGAGCCCTCGACGTTGATCCATCTCTGAGGAACGCGCCATGCATTCGTCTTCAATCCTTGACTTCGTTTGAGGTGATTGAATGCATATCTGGCCTTTACAATGACTCGTCGTGGCCTCCCGCTGTGTCGCGTCAGTGACGCTTATTTTCCCAGACAAGTCTGAGACCAGCTTGGTACCAATCTACAGACCCCGGAGAGAGGGATGGTTTGGGAAGCCATGGGCGCGAGATCGAAATATCGACCTCGTGTGCTACTGCACTCTCCATTTCACTTTACAAATGCCTATAGAAGACCTTATGAGAGGCTTAAAAAGGAAATACATTGTCAAAACGAATTGTTTTCAGCCAGAGCTGAAGAAGCAGTCGAAATCTAAAGGTATTAGTGACTACATTGAAAAAGCACACAAGTGTGGCTGACAGACTCACATCAACTGGAACTCAAAGAAAAATCGTCGTCTAACCTTACTGGCCAATTCTGATTTGTATTCAGCCATCAACCGATCCCACATATCAATTCGCTTCTGTATGAATTCTGGCCAAGGTCGTAGATCCGTAGGAGCCATCGACAATCCATTCTGAATCAGAAGACCGTAGAAGGAGACGAACGTCTCAAAAGGCGTTAGCGAACACGATTTACCAGCTTTTCAGTTGGCATATTCTCTTTGAAGTTATCAGCAACCATCTCGAACTGCGAACTCTCCGTCGTACACAATCGGGCCTGTGATCTCTTGAGCGGAGCCAGACGTTTTCCAGCCAGAACGAATGCAATCCGTCCCAAGTTCGTCGTGAGATCTGCAAAATCAACTTCTCGAGACGAAGCGCGCATTAAATGGAAAACCGAAGAATTAACCGCGTGGGAGAGAAAAAACCGCGAAAAAATATCGGGAAAATGGGGGAACAAGAGGGTAGATCAAACGCTACAACGGTGGAGACATTCAGAAAAAAGGAAAGAGCGAGGAACACAAAGAGTAAAGGATCATAGAAGTCATCCAGTCATCCTCAATATTCTCTATTGCGCAACGCTTGATCGAGATGATGCAATAGAACAAATCGAATCGATTTCGGACAAAAATCGCCACAAATACGCCTTGATCTCGAGGAATTCCCTAGTGCCAGTCAATGACTGGATGTGGCATGTCGATAGAAAAAAGCCATACAAGTTCACTTCTGAGAAAAACCGGGTGAGGAAGCAGACAACCCTGGAAGCTTGATTGACCAGCACTCCGAAGAGAATGCCATGAAAGAAAGCGTGGACCATCGGCGACGCGGTCAAAATACGATTGGAGCGCAATAGCTGCAACCATCGCGGGAAACCTGTCGGTCGAACACGAATTTCTTTCTGGATTTCTCCTCACTTTTTGTGATCTCCATCACTCAGTGATTTTCCCAAGGCAACATCGCATAGTTTATCTAATGATTCAAAGGCTAACTGTGGGTTCTGTGCTCCCGTTGTGAGGATGTTGCGGGAATGCCAAAGATCGTTAGATTTTTAAGAGATTTAATTCCATATTTTCTCCTTTTTAGTGTATTCACAGGTTCTCATCTATCCCAGCTTTTGTTCACTACCCCCTTAGATGCCTAGCCATATGCCACGCTCTCATTTTTCATCCTTTATCGCAGCATAATTATCGTATCGTTGCTCATTTTTATTAAGGTTTTTTTCTTACTTTTAGAATGGCTTCGTATATCAGCGGGTTCATTGCCTCACTTCGATTTGCGAAAGATTTTGCGATTGCCACAGGCGCATACCTCTTCGCCAGTAAGACTCACAAGTGAGTTTTTCTTTCATTTTCTATCTCTACATAGAAATTGTTGGCTTTCCTCGTTACTAGAGTGGAAGAAGTGTCATTTAAAATGTTCTTTGTTAGAATTATCAAGTCTTTCCATCAATTTTTGGCGTTAGAGCAATAAAATCCAAACTCCATTGACCAGAAGTAAATAAAACTGCATGGTTTTGATATCGTTCGATTGCGCATTTTCTTGCGAACATTTTGGTATATAACTTGCCTATATATGTTTCGAGATGGGGCTGTCCTGAGTGCATATTCGCTAGCTAGTTGGACACGAATGGCGCGTAGGGGACTGATGCTAGTGAAGCGACGCGCAAGATTAATGAAGGATTCCGTGGGCGGCCCAATTCGACTGACTCCTCCAGACTGTTCTCTCCAGTTTTGAGACTCGCGAACCACTTCCTAGCCGTGCTTTCTACGACTTTATCATCTCACCAAACTCTGTTGATCTTGCGCGCCGCTTCACAAGCACTTTCCCTTGCGCGCCGTCGTGTACGAGTAGCAAGCGAAATTGTGCCCAGCACAGTTCCATCGCAAAGCAAGTAAATACACGTTGTATACCAAAATGTTCTCTAGAAAATGTGCAACTGAATGATACCAAAATCATGCAGTTTCGCTTTCATTTGGCTGATAAATTTGATGTTTATTGCTCTAGTGGCAGAACTTGTGCTGAGACCTGATACTGTTCTCAGGGGGAGAGATTACGTAGAGGTTAGTGATACATTGCATCAGAGAGCAAGGCGATAAGCGGTGCCCTTGTTCGATCCACTCTTAACACTCTTATAATCAAACAACTGAACGCCTAAGAACGCCTCGCCTTCGCTTGGCTATCTCCGAATCCTAAGGAAAATCGTCTCGACCAGCATCCGGCGACATCCACAGTGTGCAGGAAATCCTGAAGGTGAAGCGACTCATGAAATTATTGCAGACCTTTGTGTAGGATGAATTTAAGGAAACGAATCGAATGCAACAAATGCTGGGATCCATCGCACAGTAAATTTCGGTTACGAGTCGGGTAACCAAAAAAAAATCAATATTCTCATAATTTATCTCTTCGTAGGGGGGGGGGAGTTTTTATGACGTGACATTGCCTAGTTCATCGGGTTACGCGTCTCATTGACGTGGTTGCGATAACGATCAGATGCATCGTTCAGTCTTCTCCTCTAAATCTAGTATGAAAATACTTCAATTTAATAGTTTTTTATACGACTCCCTTCGATTTGTATCATATCCTAACCTAGGGCAATGCCTACTCTCACGCCCTTGGATTCTGTGTCGCGCCTTAGCCCACTTGTTATCCGAGTTTTGGGGCAGAATCCTGGACCTTTCACTCTACAAGGCACGAATACATATCTTGTTGGAGCAGGAAAGAGGTTCCTTTTTGAAGTACCGATTACATTTTATGGTCCCGTTGAATGCCAATTTTTCTCTTAGGAAGATCCTAATTGACACTGGAGAGCCAAATGTTCAACAGTTTATCGACTTGTTGAAGTCCACTCTTGCGGTGATTTTTTTTCTTAAAGTTATTCCATCCAAATTGTATCCAAGAGAATTGAGTGGTAGGCAGAAAGATTCTTATGTTATGTCTATTCTGATGTGGCTTGCACCCCTGGTATGGGTGAATCGCGCGTTCAGCTCCCGTCTGAGGCCGAATTTTTGACTACCACTCAATTCTCCCAGACATATTTGAAACATTATGAAGCTGCGAAAAAGCAGTAGTTACATAGTAATTTTTAGATTCATATCTATCCACATTAGTTATCATTCCCCATCAATCTTTGCGTTTCATTGAAAAAGGCAAGGCGCCTATTCTGAATCTCAAAATTGTTGAGCTTTTTATTAGGTCGTTCCATAGGTTTTGATACCAAAATAAACACCATATCTATTAACTAAAAATAATCAAAATTGCATGATATTTTTTGTCATTCAATTGCTCATGTTCTTACCAACATTTTTGGTATAGAACTTGCTTCAAATTGCTTTGAGGTGAAGTTGTCGTGGAATGAAATTGCTTGCTAATCATGCACAAAGGCGCGTAGGTGAAAATGCTATTGAAGCAGCGCATAAGATTAATGGAGTTTCCTCTGGAGGACGCGAGCGCGACTGGCCTCCAGACTGTTCTCTCCGGCTTTCAACTTCGCTAACCACTCCCTAGCCTTCTTTCCTGCAACCGTATCGTCTCCCCCAAGCCTCATCTTGCGCGCCGGTCCACTGACCTTTTTCCCTAGGCGCCCTTCGTGCGTAACAGGCGAATTGGTCCCAGGATAGCTTCATATTAAAGCATGTATAGGCAAGTTGTATACCAGAACGTTGGCAATAATATGAATATTTGAACGGTACCAAAATAATGCAGTTTTAATTGCTTCTGGGCAATGAATTTGGGGTTAATTGCTTTAATGCCTAAACTTATAGAACGACCTAGTAATATTGAAGGAAAAGCGTGTGACTGGGGCTATAGGGGTTTCTCATTGCGGCGCTGGTCGTTAGCAGAATTATTACCGAGAAATTATCTTATGAACATATTCAATGTTGTTGTGTTCTGAGAAGCTTTGAACCTCAGACAGGAGTTGAACTCGCGTCTCACCACTTCAGGAGCACCTGCTTACGAAATTTTTTTGGTATAGTAAGATCGATCATTATTTTTAGAAGGAAGAAAGCGAAATCGATTCGATTATCATAACGCATTGGCATAACGATCATGTCGGCGGGATTCCAAATGTTTTGAAAGAAGTAGTTGGTCGTGAGGTGTGCTTACATTCCTTTGTTTCTTGTTTCATTCAGTTTTTGATCTCAAGTGCTTTATCGGAGCACCATGGCCTATTCAAGGTGATATTTCTCAAATATCTCCTGAATGTGCCAATATACATGAAATGAATCGAGTGATTAATAAGCTGTCGGTAGAGAACCATGCGTTATGCACATAGGACGTTACGCCAGTCCATTCGATTCTGGCCTTCTGTTGGTGATTGGTCTTGAACTATTTTATGATTCCTGAATTAGAATGTCAGGAACTTGAGGGTCAGTCAAGTGAGTGCTAAATGAAGGATTGACTGTAATCTCGATCTCTACGCTTTTGCCACCCATTATGGCGTTCCTGCTCAGATCCGGTTCTACTACGTAGACCTGTCATCCGTTGTAATCTATAAAGGACATCTTTTAATTTCGGAAATATCTTGTTAGTTTGCAGCTTGCCTGAGTGGAAATGTCGGAAAACTGCGGTCCTTTACATCGTTGGCGTTCTGTTCCGTTTTCCACTCTTGCTTCCGCAGCAAGCTTTTCTTCATTTCTGGCTGTTCCCAATCCCTCGGTCAACTATTTCTTGTTCTATAGAGCAGTACACGTTGAGACTGATTGTGATGGTCCATTATAAAACCTGTAACAAGCTTTGTTTGTCTTAATAGACGTCATAACAAGGAAATTCATGTAGGAGGATCTGCAAAGTGGCTCTTCTTGTTCACTGCTGTGTTTGAGTACATGACATCACTTGGAATTCAATGTCTTTATGAACAATATAATGCATTCTTCTTCTAATTACGTCGCTGTTTTCATTTCTAATGAAAACCTCATCGGTATTCTACAAGCTACAGAAGTTCTCAAAAGGAGTCTGTGGAGCTTCCTTAAGAGACTTGGTTTTGGTGAGTTGAAGGCATAGGGGTGTAGTTAAATTGACGGCGGCGAACAGAAGAATATAGCTAGGGTTGAGCAAAAATAACTGGGAACCTTTTAAAAGTTTCGTTTTCATGCTCAAATTAACAGCAAAGACAACAATGACTGTTTTTCATAATATACGCCGCCATTGTCCACGACCTTCTGTCTTTCTTATTTCTCTTCTTCTTCTGGACAAAGTCAAATTATTGTAACTTGTTGACAACGGTCCACTGTGAAAAACCAAGCTTTTCACTCAAATCACGAGTGCTCGATGAAGACTCAGAAATCAAAGCGGCTTGCATGTCACTTTCATCCAAAGCAGATGGCCAGCCAGAACGAGGCATGTCTTCGAGATCAAAAGTGCCTTCTTTGAATCGCTCAAACCATATGCCCACAGTCGAAGAATCGATAAGCCTTTTCTCCGATAAAAGCTGATTAACACACGTAAATCGTACTGTTCAGTAGCCATTTTAAAGCTGAAATTATTGAATGAGATAATTATAAGCAAAGCTATTAATAGAAAGCGGCACAAAGATGTCAAAAAAATGATTTTTTCAGGAAGCTCCTAGAACTTTTTGCTCAACCTCTCAAATTATTCGCTATTTTTTTGAAAATTAGGTGTCTCGTACGTATAGCCTTGTTTTTTTTTCGTATCGGGATTTATGAGTCGTTAACCAGTATAGTAGTGTTTGTCGAATGTCCCGTTTGTCATCCGTACAATCTAAAATAAGTGTACGTTTTATCAACTTTACTAACTTCGGAGCGGCATCGTACTCAATGGTCTTGTATGGTGTTTTTGGTTGATTACATCTTGTAGAGCATTCAAGGCGACGTAGCATAAATAGTGATGCAGTGTATCGCAAAGCGCGCTGAAGAGCGACGCATTGGTTCGATTCTCTCCCCCGAAACTTTTGTAATCAAATAACTGAACGCCTTGGAACACTAAAGTCTGTTACCTCCGAGAGTGTAAGGAGAATCGTCGTGACCAACACCCAACAAGATTCTTAACGAAAGCAAAATCGTCCAGCATCAGACGAAGCAATACGTGAAGTAGCGTGTTGCGTTGGTCGAACAGCTGTAGTATTCTGCTAAACGACGTAATTCAATGTTTCTCACACTTTTGTCCATTCTTCAGCCTATTGATATCTTTTGCCAACTGGAGTATTTGAAGAACAAATCAACTGTTGACCTTGTGCACTGTTTTTCTCTTATTTTCCATATCAACTAAGAAATTTGGCATGGTTAATAGATCATCTACCTCACTGACACTTCTTATGTTAAAAAAACTCACCATTCTATCTATACTTGCTCAGAACTTGTTTGTGAAATTGATGTAGAGGTTTTTCGCATTTCTAGAGTTGCGTACTGACGTTGCTCTTCGGAGTTCTAAAGTAATTAGTGGCTAAAACAATCAAATTTGGATTCGTTTTCTACAGTGGTCACGAGGTCTCCTTGAATGGGCAATCAAGGATCATATGGTTTTATGGATTTTAGATAATGAGTTATGCATAGTGTGTTTTTCATAGATGTGAAAGACGTTCTGATTATGGGGTCAGATGTGGTCACATCCAACCTTTTGCTGATGGTGAAGGTCATTTAGAGGTTTTCTTTTCGCTCAACAGAGTTTTTGTATATGAATTTTAGTAGTTTTGCGAAAGGTTGGATCTCGACAAATTCAAAATTATGTTCATTCTTCAAAAGACTTTTTTAGTGAGCTGTGGCAACAAAAATAAAATTAAGTTTCATTTTCTGAATGCTTTGCTCATCTGGGATGTGTGGATGGCTTCTCATTAGGTTGCACTAACACTTTCGATAGCACAAATCACGGTATATTTGTGACTAGATTTTGTATTTGAAATCTTTATAGCGTTCTTTAAGCACAAAAAATAACTTTTCACACTCGAAGTTTATGCATATAAGAGTTATGTATGCACGGAAAGTTTATGAGCGTGTAGAAAAAATTATGTAAAATTAGATAAATACAAGAAATTTGAATTTTTTCTCTGAAGCGAAGAAATAATTTATTACTAAGGAGCGAAATTCGCGAGCCTCTTGCGAAATTTAATCAACTGCCGTACATTAGATTTGATCAAAACAACAGCGTGTCATTTTTTCAGGCTTGCTAATGAACACACAAGTATTAGTTCACGTAACATGAATTGAGAATCGATGTCAGTATGAAATGGAAATCGTACTAGTTTAGAATGCATTACGATCCTTTAGTTATGTTTCAAACTTTATTTGGGAGTTTCATATCAATTCAGGAACTCTTTCGATGTTGGTGTTTCTATAGATTGATGGAAGTAATATGAAAAAATGATGTCAATTCAATATATCATAACGTTCGTTCCGAGTGTTTTCTTAAGACCATAGCTCAAAATCAATATGCCTTGCAATCATTTTTGAGCCACGCATGTCAGTGGTCTGTCAAGCAGGGCTGACTTATAGAGCCCGATACACGTGTTTCGATCCTGCGATCTCGTCAGTTGGGCCGTTACCCTTTCTCGTCTTTTGCTAATCTCTGTGGGTGCTCTAGTCCCCACAATAAGAGTTAGCGACGACGAACGCTGTCAATTCAGTTATCCAGAACTTTGAATCTCGCCTAATACTTTAGTATATAATTGGGACAATTGAGAATTCTTAGTTAATTTTCTCGCCACCTTTTTTGAGCCCCATTGGGCGTTCATCTAGAATGGCTTATGAGAAATTCATACACCTTGAATATTTCTTTGTTCACTTTTCAAAGTGCAGAGAATAGCGATTCTTGTAGAAATGTAGAGTTCATCGTTGACACTTTGAAGCTAAGATGGTTAATGAAATATGGCACATAGTTTCAATCCTTTTCCTATTCCTCCCTCCAAGGTTTGTAGACAATTTTCTTCCTTTTAACACTTTAAGCACGACAGGCCCACGGTGCCAGCCACGCCTAGCCGCGCGCTGTTAGCAGTCTGTAGTGCAAAGTGGTTGGTGATACCGGGGAGAAAAAAATTGCTAGTTCGATCCCTATGACGATAATTTACTGAGTTATTTGCTATTACTCCTTGATGTCGATTAATATTAAAAGCTGTTCTCTATACGTGATTATAGTGGAAAACACCTCAACTATCTTACAAATCACTACTTTTTCATATCATCATGTAAATTCGTAGGCAAACAACTAAATCGTCGATTAGGTTCCGCAAAATGGGCTGTATCCTCTCCTATATGAGTTCATCTGAAAAGTCGTACACTATAGAAAATAAGTTTTCGAATTCGATTCCTGCAATATCGCCGAAAGAAATGCGAAAAAAATTGGATATGCGTGTCGATACCCCGTCTACGTTCCGTATCAAGAAATAGTGATTTGTAAGGCAACTGGTGTTTTTTTTTTGTTTCACTAGTTACACTATGGAGGAACTTTTTAAGACTAATTGACACCGAAAAGTCTTCTGTGAAGCGTCGTGGGAGGAGATCGAAACAACAGCCTTCTTCGCGATGGCCCAGCATCACTATTATTCACGCGGTACTACGGGTCGCTCGTCGCCCGCGACGAGGTGGAGCTAGCGCCATGGAGTTGTCGCACTCAAAGTGTTAAATCCTTGTTCCACCGAAATAAGAGATTACAGTTGTAGTATAAATTGCAAATGTTTTTTTTT
Source organism: Parelaphostrongylus tenuis (assembly GCA_019055375.1). Classification (NCBI taxonomy): domain Eukaryota; kingdom Metazoa; phylum Nematoda; class Chromadorea; order Rhabditida; family Metastrongylidae; genus Parelaphostrongylus; species Parelaphostrongylus tenuis. Next base: position 252,707 of record JAHQIW010001544.1, read on the forward strand.
TTCGTTATTTGATTAGTCTATATAACGGTTTTTCGTAGGTGCCGATTTACAAGATTCAACGTGGAACTGGTGAAGATCCCTCGCAGTTCCATTACGTGCAAGATGGTCACGAAGTCTGCGTTGATGGGGCAACATTAAGGTAAGCTGGCTACCATTTATTTGGCTACCTTCCTAATATTTTTTGCATAATTGACTCATTATGGTCAAAAATAATTATATATGGAGCCACTTTTGAACACCTAGACACTTGCTCATATTTGCACATGCCATTTCAGCCACAAGTTAGTTACAAGTGTCCTTTATTAATTTGACTGGAAAATAATGGTAGAACTTGATTAGAAACTGTTGAAATGTGGTAGCTAAGCTGTCTGTTTTTCGGTAAAAATATGAAATTTTGAAGTTCTAGGAGCAAAGAATTCTTAGTCGGTTTTTTGAGGGCTACAGCTTGGTTGTTCAGAATTTTACTTAAATGTCTATATTGTGATAAGCTGAAAACAATCACTTGGAAAGGATCCGTGATTATAGTGAAAGAGGCAGATTTTTGCACCTATTAATAATCCAAGAATTCCTATTTATACTATTTATTCGCAGTGTTATGATGTTTCAAGTATACTTAAGAGAATTGAGCGGTAGGCAATAATTCGACCTCCAGCGGGAGTTGATCCTGCGATTTATGCATGCGGGAACGCCTGCTAGCACTGCACCTCCGAGGCCACCGCTTGCCCACCTCTCATTCTTCAAGATATCTCTATCTCAGCTATCAGCCACTAACCTTTCACAGGTATGATTGGGTGAGCAATCTCTATATATATTTAAGATATAAGCGGTCGCCTCTGTGGTGTTGTAGTAGCAGTTATCCTCTATGGGTGAAACGCGGGTTCAACTCCCGTCTGAGGTCGAATTTTTGTCTACCACTTAATTCGCTTAGGTATATTTCTTCACCTCAATTCCTTAAACTTAGTATGCAGCGTCTGTTGGAGTGTTTCATTCCAGAGGATTGCTCATTTTTTGGTGACTAGTACTCAGCGCATGCTGTACAATTTTTTGGAGATCTTGGCGAATTCAATTACAGCAGTTTTGAGATGTGACAGTTTTAGTATTCAGAAAGTTTTAGTGAATCAGTCTTGATGCATATTCAAGCGTTTTCTTTTTCTCAATCGAGTCAGTACGATGAACGTCATCAGCACGTGTAACACCCACCAAATAGGTCTTTCCACCTTTCCAGAAAATTCGAATTAGGGAACAGTTGTTGATTGATAATGATTAATGTTCGATTTTTTACGACCCTCAATTAGTTTGCGGAGGGTCAGAGTAGCTTTTCGCGTCTAAAGAGTCGTCGTCGGCCACTCATAGGCACCCGCCATTTTCCAAGTTGTGGAGATTTCTATCTTGATTCTGTGAAACTTTCCCCTCAGTCTATGCATAAATGACATTTTGAGTTTGCTGTATGCCCAAATTCAATAACAGGACGCAAACGGGACAATTTCAAAGTGATTGTAAATTAACTGTTTGAAGAAGGCATCAAATAGCAGCTGGTAACGCTCTGCATTTCTTTGGTAATGGCAGTTCATATGAGATCCACTATTATTTTTGGATCCTCCTGATTTCCATCATTCTTCATTCAAAGTCTTCAAAGTCTGTTTCAACGTCGATACTCACCCGTAAACTTGATGGTCAGAGAATAGAGGAGGGGAATTCAAAAATGTAAAGCGAGGTAATTGGAGTACGTCAAAAAGTGAAAGTTTTTCAATGCAATGAAATCAATACTCATTTGAGACTTGCTATGGTCAGGGCAGGTGTTTTGAGTGTGTTTGAGTGTTCGAATAGTTTTACACTACTTACGAAAATCGACGATTCACACAGCATCTACATAAGCAGATCCATTACTCATGGACTCATTTATCCAATGGAGATATTATTCACTAATATAGTATGCAGGGTACTTACAAACTGTTTAGAAAAGCGATTTATGTGAAGTTTGTTCAATTCTGCTTAAGGTTCGTAAAAACTCCTGGTCATACCTGCGACCACGCTTCTTTGTGGCTAGAAGAGGAGCAAACACTGTTTAGGTTATTTGATTATGATAAGGTGTTATCTTATCATCTTATCAAGAGATAGTAGTTGCTAGTTCAGTGGCGATTGCATACTCGGCGAGGGTACGACGGTGTTTGAAGATCTTCATGATTATATGAAAAGCCTGGAAAAAATCAAGGTTTTGCATCCGAAAAGAATATATCCAGGTCTGTGAAGGTCGCAGAATTCATCATGTTATGATATTGCTTGAATGGTTTTCTACTATTGATTTTATCTTTTATCTTACTACTGATATGGTCCTGCTTCTTTTGTGGTCTTCTGGGTGGACGAAACTCCAGTCTTATGTCTAAAATCTGATGAGAATTTCCGAAAATACTTCATAATTTGGAATTGTGAATATGCATTGTTGTTTCATGTTTGAGCGTGCAGTGCTTTTTGCTCTCTCTTCTTCGTACTTTATGTAGTTTCTATTAGAGAAACTCATTGTCAAAACTCAGATTATTTCCGATTCATCAAGGGCATGGTCCAGTAGTGGAAAAGTGTGATGAAAAGGTAAACGAATACGCAGCACATCGTTTGAAACGAGAAGAGGAAATTGTCGACGCTCTACAGCAGCTTGGTGAAGCAACTAGCATGGATGTGACCGTCGCAGTTTATTCGGTGAGTTGAATTTTTTCCGTTTTTTAATTGTCATACTATTTATAATTTTAGTTTACACAGTTCAACTGTTCATTTTTTTAGTTAATGGTGGGTGATGCCTTCCACAATTCATTTTACGACTTACGTATTCGTACAAAAATTACGACAAGATATGTAAAAGTAACCTGTAATGGGAGAGCATGTTAATTCTTCATCAACTTTAGCCTTCACATCTATGTGTGTTAAAAGCGATGTTTTCAGAACACTCCACTTTCCGTTCGCTTAGCTGCTCTCAATAATGTCAAGTTACATCTGGGTAAATTGGAGAAGGATGGGCGAGTAGAAATATCACCTTCTGGATTGTACTGTCTAGCGCGTAACTAATGTTCCATTTTCACTTGTCAACACAAAACAGACTGTGCTAATTCTTTTCTGTTAATACAGAATAATTCCTCAACTACTCTACTCATCGAGTGAAGATAGATTTACATCCTGTCTATAGTTCTTAGAGAAATTGAGTAATTAAAAGATTCAAGACTTGATAGACCCACCGAAGAGGTTCTTTTCTAACACTCCGCATGCTTTGATATGGATGAAGCTTAGGTCTTGTTTTATGTTCAAACTGTCATATGACGCTCTGTGAGTTTAATGCTCTTCATTATTATAGAAGAAGTGTATAACGCTTCTCTATCGATTTATATTGAAAATTTCAGTGCTTAGCCATATTAGATTTATTATAATTCATGGGGCTGACAAGAGCCCATACATGACATATAGTTTACATTTTTTCACTTTATTTTGTTACACAGAGATTTTTCGCTGTTGTTGAAGTTTTTCTATCTAGTCAGTAGTTTGTTCATTTCAAATAATGTGCCTTCCGTTGGACAAGAAAAGTATTCCACGCAAAATTTATACAGAGAACTTTTTCTTGGATAGCCTCATGGCTTCACTTCCCGAGATACTAGTTCCTTGGATAGCAAACCACTTGATAGGCTCCGGGCAGTAATAAGTATTCTTGAGAATGTTGAAATAAGGTGTTGCCACGGCCAAGGCCATGCCGCCATACTGGCAAGGAGAAGAACGAGCGAATTGGACTGAGAACTGCTGGGTCGTCCGTCGTACAGTTCTCATTTGTAGCCGGCTGATAATCACCTCTTCCGGTTGCTGGAACACTTCCTGAGCATGAAGAAGTTCCAAGACATCAATTATTTGTTTTGAGGATCGACAACTTTATTTGAATCCAAGGATGGCGAGTTCTAGAAGTGTGGCAATGGACTGTTGATTGAGAGATGGAAAAATATGTTAAGACTGATGGCGCACTCTTTGGATAGTGTTGTTAAGCAGTTTTAATTTTGGTTAATGAATTTGGTGTTTACTGCTCTAGTCTCGAAACTTATGGAACAAATGAGTGCTAGTGGTGCAGTAATAAGCATGTCTTTTTTTCACCAGGCTTTTTTCGAATGTATGCAAAAGTTACGAATTTCAAATGCACACGCTGAGATCTTGTATCTGCCGTGTTAATGAAAAACACGGAATGATTATCTCAAGGATTCCTTCAAATCCAATTATTATGTGAAGCATGGATTATAAGCACTTATCGTCTTGTGAACCATCTATTGTATACGAATGGTACACTAAGTAAAAACGTTTGCCTTGAACGAAACGAAGGCGAGGATTCATAATGAGGATGAACTACTCATAGCATCGCCTCTCGACAGACGAAACGCGTCGTAACGTTGGCGAAGTAATAATTTTTAATCAACAGCGTTGTGTTACGGGCTTGATCCACAAAGAAAATAATTCAGTCAATTGTCAAGAACACTTTCGTGCTTCGTTTCGATTAGAATTTGCTTGATAATAATATCTAGAATTGCATGTGAATAACATGATTAGTAAATGATATCGAATTAGACACTGGGTATAACTAGCGGCCTGTCGCAATGTGGTGATGAGAAAATGTCATAAAAATGAATACAGAGCGATAGCAGCACACACTGTAACACCTACTGAGTTACCTTTTCTTCAATGAGTTTCCAGATTTATAGGTATCTCATCTTGAAATCAGTAGAACGAATATCGCCATAACAGGCATGAAGTTGATCACTTTTGCCACCAGCCTATTGACCCAGTGAAATTCCTCTACCCTATCAGCGCAGTGCTTTATTAGATACTCACAGTGAGGCAGGAGGTATGAGGTGAATGCGTGAATTTTGCGAGGCGTGTCGGGGCTCACTTTGATATGAAAAAGCAGCGGTAGAATTTTCTTCGTGTCAATTTTTTTATGACAGTAGAAAACCCTATCATATCTCTTTGTCAAGCAACTGATCCATAAGTACATATCAGTACATGATTGCAAATAATGTGCGCAACGTAGATATTGCTGCAGTATTTTTATGTTTTATTGCGGTTCAACTGCATTCAGAAGTGGAAGAATTTTGAAACTGACAATGACCGTATTCTCGCTCTTTTCAAATCAACCATTCATACGATAGTCATGAGTCGCTGTAACAAATGCGAATAAAAAAATGAGAATAATTTGGTTGAAAAGTGAGCTTGTATACCTAGCAATCATTTTTTTTGAGCCAAGCATGTCATCGGTCTGTCAAGGAGGGCTGACTTATAGATCCCGATACACGTGTTTCGATCTTGCGATCTCGTCAGTCGGGCAGCTCCCTTTCTCGTCTTTTGCCCAATCCTGTTTGTATATCGGGCTCTATAAGTCAGCCCTCCTTGACAGACCACTGACATGCGTGGCTCAAAAAAAAATTAGCATATTGTTTGAGTTGTGGTCTCAAGAAAGCACTCGAAACGAAAGTTATGATATACTGAATATACTAGCCACTAGCAATCGAGTGTACAACACTCTGTGTTTGGTGAGATTTTCACTGGACATAGAGCGTAAAACGTTCGTCGGCGCTAACTCCTAGTGTGGGGACTGGAGCTCACACACAGGATTGGAAAAAGATGAGAAAGGGTAACTGCCCGACTGACGAGATCGCAAGATCGAAACACGTGTATCGGGCTCTATAAGTAAGCCCTCGTTGACAGACCACTGACATGCGTGGCTCAAAAAATGATTGCTAGGCATATTGAAATTTGAGCTGTGGTCTTAAGAAAGCACTCGAAACGTAAGTTATGAGCTTGTATACTCTGCAGAAATGGCGCTGGTTTCCTACTGACCACCATTGATCTTTGGTAAGTGAAAGGCTTACGACATTGGCTGTTCGACGCTGTTGTAGTAATTGTGCACAAAGTTTGTACCATTTTGGTTCTTCTATATGATTTTTGCGATGAAATCGCATGGTCTTGGTATCGTTCAATTGCGTATCTTCTTGCAAACATTTTGGTATACAACTTGCCTTTACTGCTTCGAAATGGTTCTGTCTTGAAAACAAATTTGCTTGCTACTCAAGCACGAATGGCGCGTAGGGGAAATAGCACGCCACTTCACTTGCATTTTGTGCTACGCTCTATGCAGACGTGAGTAGCGAGTAAATTTGCTCATTAGACAGCTTCATTTTGAGCAGGAATAGACATATTGTATATCAGAAAATCGTAAAAAAATGTGCAATTGAGCAATACTAAAATCACGCAATTTCATAGCAAAAATCGTGTTAAAACACCAAAACGGCACGAACTTTTGGCACAATCTATCATTTTCAAGGATGTAGTGAATTTTAGATAGTAAAGTAAAATCTCGCATACTGTTAGCGAAAATCTTCACATTAGAACTGCTCTTAGTTCGACTGATAATATTTTCTATGAGTTGAGATATGATCGTCGGAAGTAGTGGCTGCCGACGTTATTTTATTTGGATCGAAACAAAAGTTAATAAACTAGATCTCGTGTGCTCTTCATCAGAGAGCCGTAGTAATTAATCTGTGACTTTTTGACAAAACCAATACTTCTGTACTGATTGTTTAAAGGGAGGTCGCTTTTTTTTCTGAAGGCTATCCTTATTTAATAAATCTTTTGTCGACTTCTCTGCTTCTCGCACTTTCAATTTCGCCGATAGAGTTTGCACCAAGGAGTATTGAGGAGAACAAGCGTGAGACAGTGTCATGAAGCCTCTGCACATTTTTAACAATGAGACTAACGAAGTCTGCTATTTTTCAAGATGCCTCCACTTTGACGAAAAGGAAACGGGTGATATGCACGTCAGGTTGCATGAGATTGGATCGCAGAGCGAATTCTCCGAAGAAACAAGGGCAACACGTTGCAGCTGGAAAAATGCAATGTCTTCCTTGTAAAACTCAAGCTCAGTCGAAATAGTCGGTGGGGTGACTTTCGAGTTGATTATAGTCTTCAAATTGTCTGCTTTCCAGATTCTGCTTCAGGATGTGGAAAAGATGATAATCAGATAGAGCACTATCAGGGTAATAACGTGAATGTGATGACGTGGTCTAGCCTAATTTGTTAAGAAAAAGGCCAGTTGACTGCAATGTGACGTGATCGGTAAATGCGTAAGGTGCCCATCGAGACGTCGCTTTGCGGAGGCCTATTTTATTGAGATAGCATGCGATGACGCTACGGCAACATAAAGTATCTTATCAAAGCTACTGGAACATCTTGCAACGCCACACCTTTTGGAGAGAATCTAATGTAAAATAGAGGAAAGGCTGAACAAAACATTTGTGCGAAAGAACTTGGAGCAATCCAATAAATATGTGTTATCCTAATCGTCATTCTTTTGTATACAAAGATTCTTTCACCCATTTTCATTGAAAAGCGGCCATGTAATAGTAGGGCGCGCTACTCATGGGTATTGTTACCGAATTTCCGGAACTGCAAGTCTTCGAAGACCGCAGTCCTTTTCGATTTCTGGTCTCTATTGCGTAAATCATACATCGTGTGTGTATATTTGGATATGTGAGGGTGAATGCTGCTCAATGTGCGTTGATGTCGAAAAAATCGTTTTGTAGACATATTCTATATGCTTGTGATGCGACAGTGTGATATTCTCGTTGTATGTAGTTTTCGGCGTGTAAAGTGGCAAATATAAACCCACTCATTTTATATTTTACATTCGCGATAGAACTATATAAGTCTAGTGAAAGATTCCAGGTGTTTCATTGTCCAACAGGGTAGTGATCAGCTTTTTAAGGATATTAGCAACACAAAACTTAACAGCAGTGAAAATCGTTTAGGGCGGCATCTCGAATCACAAGAGGATCACGAAACGGGCTTCTATGCACGATTTTCTTCTCCCTCTCAAAGAAACTGCACGTTCTTTTTCTTTGCTTTGGTAAATTACGATTTATTCAACACGTCTATATGCTTCTGGAGCACTTAAATCTTATATGAGAGAAGAAAAGCGGTAATTTACTACTCAATCATACTGTTTTCGACATTGAGTCCATTCTAATAAGCTGTACGGATGATATCACAATATGAATCTTCAAGTTTTGATATTTCTATTTATATACAATAGCCGAAAAAATCATAGCTATTGAAGATTAGAAAACAGTGAATAGCTGGCCAAGAATGATGATGCATAGTGCATGCGAAACCGCCTCATCGATAACTTTCAATATATTTTTGATTATTATTGTACTTTGTAGCTGGGACTCATATAGAATCAAAAAACAGTTTTGTTTTTCACCTTTATATATACCTCGCTCAAAGAACAATAATAATCTGATAACATGTCTTGAGCCTTTTAAGAATACTAGTATGTCGCTTACACAGTACTAGACGTTGCCGGATCCAACGACATTCGGATCGTTCGATGCGCAATATGGCAATGAAGCTCGGGATCAGGGAGCGGAATGTCCGAAACATTGTCAAAAATAAGCTGAATTTGCACAGTCAGAAGACAGTTCTTGTTCGTTTTCTGAAGAAGAAGAAAAACAGCTTCCAAAGGCTCTTTGGATGATTTGTTTGATAGTTGGTGCTGTTTGTCAAAGGTGGTTTTTGCGGATGAGAAGATATCCACGGTCAAAGCATTCCACAATCTCCAGAATTAGTGAAATTCTCGAGAAGGGTCAGCAAAAGGCCGCAGTATCAAAAACCTTGGACCACAATCATTTTTCAGTCTCTGGAAGATCTGAGCCGACATTTGAGCCAATGGAAAGACGCCGATGATCTGCGCATCAACAGAGACGTCAAAACCAACGCTACTATCATCGGTTCTACGGAGCACACTGATGTCCTGGACTACTCAACACTTTGGCGCCGATGGGTTTACCCTTCAGCAGCACTGCGTTCCTGCGGATTCGGCCCGTTAAACGGTTGCCATTTGTCAGCTGTTGTTTCCATGCTTTTGGGGCAAGGATGTTTGGCCGTCACACTCGCCAGATCACAGCCCAATGTATTATCTTTGTGGTCCCATGCTGGAGGAGAAAGTCTCGACTACTCTTTACACTACCGTAGACGCGCATAAAACGGCTTTGACACGTGCTGAGAAGGAATTTACGGAGGGAACGTGCGCGAGCATTATTGGAAATTTCTAAGCAACTTTGTAAATGTGTAGAGGCTAAAAGGGGCAGTTTTGAAAATTTGTTACGCACATTTTTGTTTATTGTTATAGCTGTTGAACTAATAAACGTGATTGTTTTTCCAGCTGAATCAATTTATTCGTTTGTACATTGTGATATTTTCCCTGAAGTATATGAAAAAATTGTGAGAACATTTTACGCATCCTGTCTATAGTTAGAGGATCTCTTTAGGCACATAAACAGAAGATTTTGAAAGTCCAGCTTTGTAGAAGATAATTCTGTGATCCATTACAAAGACAGAATATCAACGCATTGCTCTCGAAGGTAGTGCGCGGATTAAGCGAAGGTATTTTTCATCACTAAAGTTTGTGAGCAGTCGAAAATAATCACTTATCTATAGAAGTCGCGCAAAAGTTAGGGTAGAATCGTCCTTAAATACATAGATGATTGCTAGTCGATCGCGCGTTCTATGTTTAGCAAGCCTTGCATGTCTTTCAGATAGGCAATGTGATACAGGAAAAGAAATTGTGATTTATGAATGTATTTATCATAAGGAAATCTTTTCATTTAGTTGCTTTTAGAGGTGATATGATGTTATAATATACCCAATGGTGTAGAGTGATTTGCAAACATTGCGTCAGCGGGACTTGAACCCGCACTTCATTCAATCTGAGGGCGCGTGCTCTATTTCTTGCACCACTGGCATCTCTTTAGCCACCACTCTTTATACGCTACAGCAGTCCTATCTGCCCTAACCAACCGTAAAGGGTTTTGGTATGGGTAGTCGATATTGATATTGGATGTTTTATATTCATCAATCAAATTTTATGAAAGCCGAGCCATATGCATCGTTTAAAGCGACTATCATTTTTGATTCAATCCCACTGTGCTCGATAAATATCACCTAAATACTTAGGGATCATCAAAAGGCTCTGAGATTTTTCTGAAGTTTTGCTTTGATACGTAAATTAACAACAAAAGCAACAACAACTATCCTTCAAAGTATAGACCGCCACTGTCCACGACTTTTTGCTGTAGTTCTGCAAGATTTCGGATCTGCTGGAAGTACAATTCTAGCTCCTTCGAATCGAAAAAATTTTGAGATGCTTCTTAAACTTTATTATATATTCAGATCAGCAGTCATTCAAGATTGTTGCGCTTGTTCAAAGAGACCTTAATCGGATAAAGTTCATACAGAACCTATCAAAGCTTCTTGAAGGACAATGTTGAATTGGTGCAACTTCTTGACAGCGATAAGCTGCGAAACACCAAGCTCTTCAGCCAAATCACGAATGTTTGATGAAGGCTGAACATCCAAGACGACTTGCAAGTACTTTCATCGGAAACAGATGGTCGGCCAGAGCGAGATATAGCTTCAATAAAAAATCTGATTTTTTCAAAACGCTCAAACCTTTTGCCCATAATCGACTTTGTCGCCGTACCAGCACATTGACCCTGATTAATCTCATCGACGGCGTTAAGAATCGTAAAACCTTCCTTTCAATAATGGCGGATCAACACGCACAAATCATACTGTTCAATGGGCAATTTGGAGCTGCAACATTGAACTAGATAAATATATACAGAGCTACAAAAAAAAACGGCACAAAAATGTCAAAAAATCAAACTTTCAATAGTTTCCAGAGCTTTTGCTCAAACTAATGCCTTATGGCCATGTGCTGCTCTGTATCAAAATAGCTTTACCTCCATATCAACGAGAAAAGAATATTCCGAAACTATGATTCTTAATATGAAAAATCAGAGACAATATGCTTTGACTTGCTTCTCACTTTATTCCTCTGCTGAACTCCTGATTTAGTCACATATTTTGGCTTATCGTTCAGAAAACTCTGAATGTACCTCACCTAGGAGGTTGCTTTCAAAGAATACACTTATCGTTTTTTGAATGAACGCATCCGCGAACTAGTAAATGATTGTTCGGTCATATCATTTATAAATCGTATATTTAATAAGTTTTGCCATGAGTGTTCTATAGTGAGGTAGTAAGGAAGCAAATTCCTCTTCTCCCTCGAGGAATACTAAGTTCCTTCACTGTGAGATTTGTGGCATACTTGACTAAAATGTAAGATTTTTTTTTCGTTGTTTTTTACAAGTGTAACAGATAGTTTTATTCCCTTTTGGTTCACCGACATTGCTTTACATAAAGCAGATATGGGTGGTTGCTATTACAATATTCAGTATCCTACCCATAGCTTACACCGCTGGCCAGTCCTAGGATACATGGCTATGCCTTGCCGACATCCAAAGTCCTTTCCAAATGACGGAATGTTCTGCATCACTGGTTTGTCCGGCACGATCCGAGTGCATGAGGATTCGTGAGCAACTGATCACAAAGAAAAAAACATGTTTTTGTTACAGAGATCACGAAATATCAACGTAGTGTAAGCTTACCTTATTGACAAGTTATGAATCAGTCTGTTTTATGCACCAGGAGAAAGCCGTAATTAATCCAGAAGATCTGGTTCGGCGTAAACTGTTCTAGTCCTGGAAGCACAGCTGCTCAGAAGTACACTGATTTTTTGAGAAATCTTCAGGAAAATCTTCTTACATGTTTGAAAAAAACTGTTTTTTAATAGCTACCTTAGCTCCTCCTTGCCCTGCTCCTCAATAAACTGCCGATAGGCACTGTAAGCGGCTTGTTGACCTGCAATGATGAGAACTCGCATTGGTGATATTCACAATTCCAATCTCGGTTATCACCTCCTAGATCCGCTATGTTTTCTCCTTGGGTTGTCGATCCGTCTGCGCAATGCACATTTCCACTCTTCTCAGGACAACACTGTGTACTTGAACGACATAACAGTTGTGCTAGCGAAATTTGAAAAATGACGCAGCACA
>JAHQIW010001545.1:0-16305 GCA_019055375.1 Parelaphostrongylus tenuis
CATAGCGGGAAGTTATATGGAAATTACCCATTATAGTGTAGATATATGGCCTATTTGACATGAAGCTATTTTAACTTTCAATATAGTAAAAAGCTCCGGTTAGACAGCGGGCGGTGGAATATTGAAATCACTGCATATACGTTTATTTTGCTGAAGCTATTGAAGGTTTGAGAGACTTTGGGACACTGAGAAATCGATGATTTAATTATGAGTGCACTGATAAAAGAAGAAAATCTGTTTTATTCGATGACATGTGAAACAGCAATTTCAATACTGCACGTGGTTTCTATGAAAACCTTCTTAGTGCGCTGTGGCAGATAGGAGGAAATTACGTTTCACCATCGGCAATCATTTTTTTGATCGACCAGAGTCTGTGGATGGCTTTCATTAGATTTTCAGCACACATTCGATGTTTTGAAAACCGATGTTTCTAACAGTAGGCTTGTTTTTCTGAAAGGCTTCTTTTTTACTCCATAGGAACACAAAAATATTACGTTTCACCCTCGGAATACTTATTTCGCAGCTTGAACTTCCCAGAAAGCTTCTCCGGCAATATATAATGAAGTCAAAACACTTATACCTATACAAAGATAGAACAAAGTTTCATCTACGAGTACATAACGAAAATCGCGCACCCCTCAAATAACGCTGCCCTCAGCGATTTCATCTCTCGCCACAAAATCACACCTTTTTTTCCTTATTTAGACATTTTTTCTCTGTTTCGAGAAAACTTTTGAATTCCTTTCCACATTCTGATACAACGTGTTTTTCTCTACACTTTCATATACTGCCGGTGCGTATATGTCCTAGTGCAAAACGTAGTCTTCATTCGACCTTGACACGTATCATGAAGGTTTTTTGGATAACTAAAAAAGCTCCAAAATCATCGGAGATATAAGCTATCAAATGATTACTGAAACTGGGTGAAAACTAAACCACAATTTCCAGCCGTGCAATTGAAACACGCCGAAGTTAAACATAATTTTCTCTTAATTGTTACAATTCATACGAGTCGCTTTTAGAAGCCAAGTACGGCATTACAATCGCCGAGATCAGAACTATCGAATGTTTACTAAAAGTTTGAATATTCAGCGAAAAAGATCCCTTAGCGAATGAGGTAACCTCGACATTGGTCAATAATTCGCAGTAAAATGATAAGCACACACAAGGTTGTTGTTACACTTTTGCTTGGGATAGCCGGCATTTTGTCGAATTTCGTCTCTCTATGATTCTGAAATATGTCAAACTGGTTGCAGTATTTCGAAATTGCCCATCTAAATTGTAGTCAGCTTGACCTTTCCAGGCTCTGATGAAGGTGATACTTGCCGAAACGTCAGCGCATGTTAATAAGACTCTCGTGTGTACTTATGAAGAAAACAGCGTTTGCTTTGCTCTAAATATAAAAGGACAACAGTTTATCAAACTTTTACAGACATAGCGTCCTATCTTTGATCAACCCCAACATGGCAATGAGTTTTATTCAAGTTCTATATTCAAAATTTAACACGAGTTTGGTGTTCTCTATCGAATACCATCAAATTGCTCTGCACTGAATTTGTTACAATTACTGACGGTCGTTGCGAAACTTACTACGCCAGTCAGAAATGACCTTATCGAGTGCAAAATGGAATTCGTATTAGTTACTCTAATCCTATTATCCGGTATAACACAATGCCTATGTGAAATTGATATTTGTTGTGAGCGGAAACCGGTGGACATTTGATTGTCGATGTTTGTGTCCTACAGCTATTTTCTCCGTTCGAAACTCGCTCAAAACACCACTATTTTCGTATAAGAAGGAATTAAATAAACAAAAAAACAACTCAAAAAGTCAGCCAAAATCTCGCCGATTTTTGACGATTCTTTTTTTTGGCCGAATGAACGGACAGTTTTGAGGGAGCAACTACTGAAAAACACTCATTACCATGGGCATATCAGAATGCCAAAATAGTAAATGAATTGAATCAAAGCTCCTCGATAGCAATTGAAAGTCCCATTGTATTCAAAGATGCAATCACATATTGTAATCTCATTCTATCGTTCTCAGTGAGTGAGTAAAATAGGTGCGCCAAATTCCATTCAAGTATAACAATTTCCTTCTTTTTAGAATGGACATTTTTTATTATTTTTATAATTGAGCACTCTAAGGTTTTCTAAAGCATTTCTGTTGTACGGAAAATTAAGTTATTTCTGGTTCTTTTAGGGAGTAATAGCCAAAAGACTGATGAGAAAATTGTTGCTTTTTCAAAAACGGCTCAGTTGTTATATCTTTCGACGAGCTTACTCATATCAATGAAACATTTAGGGCCAATAAAAAACATCTTGAATAAGATAAACGTGGTGTCATGCCGACGCCGTTTGAAACGATAGTACAGGACATACGAAAATGAATAATCAACGACGAACTGCATCAACGAAGGCCTTTGAGATTACTCAGTAGTTCGAAAAAATCTATAAATAAAGTTTACAACGTCAAAATATGAAAATCTAAAGGCTTCCTGAAGTGACTAGATAGTAACCAAAAATTACAAAGCATGGGATACGGTGTTGGTGACAGAGTGACAGCTAGTGCAGCTTCTAACGTCAAGGACTCAGGCCACAGGTGAAAACTTGTCTAAGATTGCTGGTTGCTTTTTGTATGCAGAAAAATTACAATTTGTAAATCTTCGTAAGTTCTCATCAAGGTAGTTCGAATTATCTAAGTTTACGAGTTATCAGTCCCATTTTATAGGCTTTGAGTATATAACGCTGTTTTCTCGTTTACAATTTGGCAGAAATTTCTGTGTGAAGCACTTCTGATTTCAGAGGTATCCATATATTACATTTATATAGAGATGCGAGGATGGAATTGATCAGTTTTGTTATAAACGTAGAATAATTCTATACAACTGTGTACTATGTTTGGATATGTTAAATATATAGTAATCTTACAGAATTTCTCTCGAATATCATATGATGTAGGGTGTATAATTTACACAATGACCTAGAATTACTCTCTCTTACTCTCTCTTATCCCTTCTGGAAATGGCTTGCTGTAAAATTTTTTTAGAAGCTCTTTGCAGATGAACATGTCAACGACGTGTTTCGCAGGCGACTTAGTCGAAAGAATATGCGATTCTTGGTTAAGTTAAGAATTACCTGTTTAGAATGATGGAAATCAAAAATATTCAGGAGTGGACTCGTTTTACTTCAGACTTTTCCAGAAAACAGTTGGGTCCTAGTTAATATTACTCATAGTAGAATGAGTGAAATTCCCGGGAGCATCTATGGTGGATTTCCGTTGGAAATGTTATGCATGTCAATTTCAGAAGAGACACGAAGAATAATTTGTGGAAAGACGAATTTTGTAACAAAAGCTCATTTCAAACGACCCATATTGAAATCCTTCAAAGAAGCATTTATGAATATAAATCATAAATATAAATATATTTAATTTCACCATTAATACTGTTGACGACATGACAGCTAGTAGTTGCGTAAAGGTTTGATGTCATGATATTATATGACGCGTTTCTTCATAAAGAATTTTCCTCGTGAACAAATTACGAAACAAGGTAGGAATTACCAGAAAAAAAAAGCGAAACCGCGACAATTATGTGCGACACCAAGAATTTCCTTTTTCTCGATACATAGAAGATAATTGGATAGTACTACTGGTAATAAGGAAATGGTACAAATTAGCGGTGGTACACTTCTTAGAAATTCTTAATGAGCGAAAATAAGTTAGGGTAGCATTAAACTGAATGAATGTTAGTCATATTTGTTGTTTTTCTGGTAGATAATTTAATAGAGGAGAAAAACAATTTTCAAAAAAAAAAGAAGAGGTAGGATGTGCAGTTGAATAATAATCATTATCAGCTTTTCGCCTATTTTCCTAACATATGTCATATTTTCATTACAGTAAAACGACAATGATTCCAGACACCGGACTGTTCACCAGGATCAAGAAATAAGATTAACTCATTTTTATTGAAAAATGCTCCATTGAATTAAGCTTCTTCAATTTCACTTTTCTGAACCGCGCATATATATAATACTTATGAAGCAGTTTCACTATTAAATCGGTTATTTTACCTGGAAATTTGAATACATAATTTTTTTAACGGCCCGTTATCATATTTTACTGTTCAGATCGCACTACTTCGTAGCATTCAACGACTGCTGTTTGGAATTTTCTTCTTCTTGGTTGTCATAAAATAGTGGTTGATCAAATCTCTTTCAATTTTGAAAATAGCCAGGGTAGGGCATTCCCAAATAATGAAGTTTGCAATGCAAAGCTAATGCGGAAAGATGCTTAGCTGGTATGTTGCTAATTTTACCCTAAATTTCCAAAGCAACCTTTACTTACTACTCATGATAATGAAATAGTAAAACCATTAACAATTAGTCGAGACATATCATATCGTCATTACCCATAAGTTGCAACACCCAAACCACGAAAAATGTTATATAACCGTAATCGATGATGACGTGTACCCAACTGAGTGAACACGTTTCTGCTTTTTGTTAGGGGTATTTTTTTGCTCGGCTATTATACTCCATACTGTTGTCAATGAAGAGGAAATGGCTCCTTTTTCTTGTTCAATACTTTGAGTCTGATTATCAAAAATTGACTTCATTTTCATGTGTGTGATATTCTTTGAGACGTTTTTCATTCCACTTAATTGATGTTTTCGTTCGACTGTTTTTATAACTCGCTCAAAATAATACATAATCTGATCATTTCTTAACCTTTCATAAGGTCTGTTATTGGCACTTATGAAGTGCTGAACACGCGTTTCGGCATTACAGCCTCATCAATAGCACGCTGCTTTTCGCATCAGCCAATCCTTTGCGGAGGGACATACCCCTACACACAAAGGAACCGAGCGCCGAATTATTTAAAAATCACCGCTTGTTAGGTGATAAAACCTTCCGCATTGCAGTGACCAACAGTCGACCGCTCATAGCTGGTAAGATGAATCATACCTTCGCATTCGACTGTTCTTACAGACCTCGCTCAAACCGATATATAATCTGATATCATATCTGATTTATGATAATTCGGTGTCGACTCCATTATATGTAGGAGTATGTCCCCTGGCAGGAGATTAGCTGAAACGAAAAGCACCGTGTTACGGATGAGGATGCAACGCCGAAACACGTGTCTAGCTTTTATAAGTGCCATAACAAACCTTATAAAAGGTTCAAGAAATCCTATCAGATTACATGTTGATGTTGCTGTTTATGCATGAAATTAATCTTTTTTTACTCAAATGTAATAGCATGCACAATAGTCTCATCGATTTTGCTGATCCTATTGATGTGAGGCACGATGAGGTAGCACAACACTTAGGGGATCGTTTAAATTAGAAACCCTTCACAGCTGAAGAGGCTTTCTTGTGCTATGTCAAAAGCGCTATCCGCTTCATCGTCTCTGTCGATCAACCCTTCATCTAGTACTAAATGTTTGACATTTATATTCCATTGACATTGTTAGTCGATACAGGTGCAATTATTATGCTGACTTACTTTTCGCATAAACTCTATCGGTGGTAAAATCTTACTAGCTTTAAGAAAGCTGTAAGAGAGCTGTAAAAGTCAAGCAACTCTGACTGCTGATGTTCAGATACAACCGAGATGAATCCGGCTGGGCAGCTTTTCTATTTATGTTTACTGACCACAATAAGTTAAACGTGTCAGCACTAAACAACTTACTTTTTCGCGTTGAAGTGGTTGCTTGTTCATTTATTTTATTCATTTACGCGATCCGTCATCGGAATTTCTCATTGTGCGGATCTCAGTAATTCTGGCATTTGATTCTTTTTTTGTCTTCTTCTTGAATGACTCAGAAAACTGGCCGACTATGTCTCTTTGCTATCTCGAGCATAACCCAGCTGTGGCGTTCCATAGAGCTTTATTGGCTGCCTGAGAGTGTTGAGGGTGGAGCTCGGCTCCACGCGTCCGGCGACGAGAATCATAATCACTCGACCACAGCTCCCTAGCCTGTCTATCTAATTACAATTTAACATTCTCATCAAATAAAATTGGACCTAATATCAAGACAGAAAGAAAAAAAAAACGGGAAAATACGGCGAGAATAGTGAATAAGAAGGTCCTTTTGATTTACTTTTATATTTTTGATAATTCTGAGACCAGTTTTCTCGAATGGATCCTGTATCGCTCTGAACTAATCAAATATTTCGACAATGACGACAAATAACTCTTAAGCTTGTGTGTATACGTCTATATGATCGTCTGTGCGCGTCATGTATATATATATATATATATATATATATATATAATGTACACATATGTGCCTTATATAAAGTAATGAGATTGACATAATTCTCTCTGAGTGAAAGTTGAGCCAGGTTAGATGTTGCACTTAACCAGATGACATCAAAAGAAAGATCAGTAACGTCATCCAACATTCTGTGAGCGTAGATTCGTTCTCTTATCTACTCCATCAACATTCTATGGTTTTGTCACTCTACTGACACTTACCTATCAATCAACTAGCTATTGAGAAGATTGTTGTTTTTGAAATCGTTGTACAAAAATCGTAAAAAGAGCTTGCGAGATGATAAGCGATTATAGGGTTCTCGTTGTATAATGTTCATTCATGAATGACTTACTCCTTCAATTCTAGAAACATTTTAATACTATGAGGTTGTCACAACAATGTCCTCATTATCATCACAAGGTTGCAGCTGGCCTCCTGCATTTCTAGAACCTAGCCGCTCGCGAGAACGCATATGATTGACCTTGATATTAGTCAATAACGCTGTTACTTTGATTAGTAAGCAAAAAGTTGTCATCATACTAGTATAAACAGTAGCTGATGTCATTGACTTATCACTTTCTCTAGAGCCTGGGACACAAAGTCAGCTGCAATCAGATGAGCATCAGTGAAAACAGTCAGATCAGCTTCGATGACACAATCAGGTCAACTTCAATGACAAATGTATTGCTAATAACTACATAGCAAACTATAGACTCCTTCTTGTGTGGCTGATGAAATTTGATCTTATGCGGGGATTCAGTACAACTTCGTCAATGAGGCTCTTCGTATATCATACTCATTCAAACTTTCCTTAATAATATCTTTCTTCAAGGGGAGATTCCACAAAATATCAATACTTGGGTTTCGTCTATTCAGTTTCTACGGTTTCACGATATATTTATTTTGAAGTACATTTTATGCTCAATTCTTCAGTCTCATAGCACATTATAATAGGCATTCTCCACACTTTATGGGTTATGGTAGTTTTTTTTAGATGTAGGGATGCTGTTGAGATTATGTAACGTTTTTCCGATTTATTTCTCATAAAATTAAATCACTATCTGCAAACGGTAAGAAGATAAGCGTCCGGAAATTCCCAGTTATTTGAACATGGAAATGATTGGAATTTCTGTGTTTTAATATGAGAGGCAATATTGAGAGCGGCCGCCGAATCAATGTGTGACGACCTGATGCCTTGAGATGTCGACAAGACTCATTAAGTGCATCAGCTTTCACCATCATAAAAAGAGTCATTATGCACAGAATAAGGAAATTCTCAGGAATGCGCAGTGATGCCTAGAGGACGACACATTTGAGAGAGTTTAGAATTTGAACGAGCGGTGTGTTTCAATATAATCTCTTCATCGCACTCGCATAAAAATATTTAACTATCTGAAACGAAACGTTTGCAGGCAATCACAGCCTAAAATTATTATCAAATTGAAGGATCATGCTGAGAAATGAAATTATCATCGTCCTCTTCACCGTAGCTCGACATAGACCACGTTGAAAAATATGTGATTGCGGAGGGCTTTTTCTAACCGTCTAGAAATTTCTTACCCCTTGTGAATGTTACTGCAACCCAATTGTCATGGAACGACACTACCAGGCTATCGTCGAGATTGCAAGGAGACGTGCTCAACCAACGCTCTACAACTTCCAAGAAAAGACGAGGAAACGAAGTGAATGCTAGAACTACTGGGAAAAGGACAGTGAAAAGAAAGGAACACTGTGAAGACGGATCATTAAAGTGTTCAAGTGTATATTGCTTATCACTTTTGTTGATGGTGATGACGATGTGGACAATGGTGAAGTACTGTAGCCGAAAGGATTACGAAGTCGAGATTGAGGCGTGAGATTACCGTATACGAGTATTAAAGTAATTTCATGAAAAAAGGCATATAGGGCACAATTATCGCTATGTAATCTTCGCTTATGACAACAGGGGATTATAGTAGAGAAATCAGGTAAAGTGTCCAACAATGAAAAACAGCCAGACGATAATGTGTTATTCCTTTACTATGCTTTTTCAAGAATAGGAGATCAGAAGTTCTTATTAGTAAATGCTAATTGTGCTTGAACACAGTACTAATATCTATCCGAAAATAATCCTTAAAAATGAACAGACACAAAAAATCGATTGAATGGCTGCATCCATTTCTTGGTACTTTCGAGAACCAGCTTTCATTTTTCATTGGCTGTTTTTTAGTCGCATTAGTAACTCTTTAGAAAAATAAGCATTGCTCACGATGCGATACCAATGTTTGAAGTGTGACTAATTGCTATGATTCATCTGCGGGAAAAGTATTAGGTCTGATGTCATGGAGCAAGGAAAATGAACTGGTGAAATTTGAAGAGTGATGGACTAGCGGTGAAGTTGAGGATCGTGAAAGTAATCATCGAGTGTTTTTAGTCCAAGTCAATTCGTAATGAACAGTTGAATGTGAGCAATCTTTACATTCATCGACCTACAAAGTGAAGTACATCGTGTGATTGCTAAGAAATAATTGCAAACTATCTCGATTCCATTTTACTCTCATTTTCGCATTTTCCAGTAGTTTATTGCATCCTCATGGTGCCCATTCAATTGTTAGTACCAACGAGGATTGCTGAAGTGACAACTAAAATATTTGCATATCACAAGGAAGACCTAATTGTTCACGGTTTGTGACAAGCTTCCTTTACTCTAAGAGATTTGTGTTATTAATCTCAAGTTGTCAATGGGAGGGATAATACTGTAGCTATTACTACCGTGGATCGGAAATTAATGTTATAAACTAGGCTGAGGCTTGATTCCCAACCTCTAACACTTTACATTAATTCAACGAACATCTAGGAGCGCCTTAGTTTAGTAAATTATAAGTATAATTGTCTCGACCAGCATTCCACGACACGTAAAAAAGACGGATTGCTCGACCAGCAGCAAAAAAATACACGAAATACTTGAAAACCTCTACAGAGGATGAATGCGAGAAAATAAGTTTAAAGAAAAAATTGTTGGGATTCACACAGCATATTATGATGGCAGGTTGTGTAGAAAACATTAGTCAACTGAATCCCCATACAAAAGGATGTTTCTGATTGTATGGCTGCGATGCACAGCAAACATACTCTTTATTTTCTTTGCTTCCACTTCAGCTGTTGTCAATGAGCCCAAAATTTCTATCTAAGACTAACCCGAGGGTTCTAAGAGTAACTCATTTCCCAGAAATTGCTGCCAACCCTGATCAGGTGACAGACGTTTCACAGGCTCACATTAGTCAGCGATTGTCTAAGTTGATAAGCTGAGATCGTTCATAATTTCGTTTCCATTCTGTATGATGCCAGCTGAAGAAACAGAAATGCCTCAGTTTTAAAGTTTTTATCGTAAGGGCAAGCTTTCGAATTGAAGTGATATCGGTAACCGTTATGTTTGCAAAATATACATTGCATAGCTTTGTGGGAGGAGAAATGTGAAAGGCGTGGCGCATTTTCACTTTGCACGACAGAGATTTTCGACTCACTGTAAAATCAGACCTATGGCCGTGCTACTAGCAAATGGTTCCGATTAAACTAGTTTCTCTTTTTAGATCCACAGGTTTTGTTATATGGCGATTTACACGTATTGTATGCATGCATGATATATATATTATATATATAATATATATGCATGTATATATGCCTATTTGTGCATTCAAATATTCACCACATAGGCTACCAATATCATTGAATAGTCAACAAACTAAAGGTCATTTATTTGGTTTCTTTTACGACCTTCCACGAAGCGCGATCAGTCGCACACAACATTTGACTATAGTTGACGAATATCATGACGATCTTTAATCTTATCAATTCACTTCACCATTTCCGTCATGTCAGTCGTCACGTGTCTTTTTTATATGGCTGATTTGTATCCCACAAAGGGAAAAAATTTCATGGTTAGTGGAAAAAAAAACAAAAACCATTTAACGGCAAATGCGTTGACCGCAAAGTGAAGCCGTCATCATAATTGTTCTGGGAGCTTCTTTTGAAAAAATCGTCTTCATAACCTTTCTCATGATTCCATTCTTATTATTCATACGCTCTTATAAAGTAAATGGTGTGCTTATGAATTCCGAAAAATTCGAAGAATGTGTGCATACAGTTTAGCTGGAAATTAATTTAAAGAGATGATTCATAGAGAAACAACTGCTCTCGATCGGTCCTGAAATACAGTTAGCCCTTTCATTTTCTATCTTTCTTTACTCACTACTCAAATCTCAAGTGCACGGTGTGGATCCCAAAACTCATCACATTCCACTAGCTTTCTCGTGTTCACCATCCATGAAGTTCTCTTAACTCCAACGAAAAAATTCCAACAGTTGATTTTGACATATTTTGTCGAGTTTTTTTTGTATTTTTTGAAATCGCAAAGAATAATGATGCTGATATATTCATTCTCGAAAAAGAACTTGCGCCTTTGAAGCATTGTTGAGTGAAGATAATATCTATGAGTCGGATAGAGAGAGACATCTGCATAAATAGATGTCTGTGATGGTATTGTTCAACGGACATATGTGTGATGAAAAGTTCCAGTTTACGAAATAATGGCAACTTGCATAAACATTTAAGAAAAATCACAGTAGACTTGACTTTGAACTAAAAGTACACCATAGGTGAATCAATAGATCTCTTCCTTTGTAATAAGGTGATTGTTTCATTTGTTTCCTTTCTTTTCCAGATTGCTTCTGAGTGAATTATTTGAGTGGTTTCCTATAATTCGATTATGTAGAGTTAACTGGTGCGCTATCTTTCAAAACTAGTTCTATCTTTGTTCATATATTTTGAAATGGTACCACTTCTTTTTGAGGTTAGGAAACAAATAAATAACCTCATTAAATGGTACTTGAGTTGAAATTTAGTGTGAGCAAAACGACTCTAAAGGTGTTCTTGGTGGAAGTTTTTACAAACATCATTGGAAAAAGTCAATCTCTAATTAAAGAAATGCAGGAAAGAATACGGAAAACGCGTTTGAAGAGCAAAACGGGTTACTACAAGAAGCTTATTTTCTAAAATTCATAGTAACTCAAAACACGTTATAGCTATTTTTAAATGCATGTGGTACAATGGTTAGAGGTGCTCTGCGTCGCACACAAGGTCACTGGTTCGATGCCGCGCTCGTGGCTCCGGGGTCGCTAAAATGGTACAAGATGGGTCTCACACTTGTCTGGAAGGATGAGCAGCACCTACTCGATGTAACGGGAGGCTACCGCGACTCATTGTAAAGGCCAGATCTGCGTTCCAACACCTCAAACGAAGTTAAAATCTTGAAGACGAGTGTAAGGCGCATCCCTCAGAGATTGATCATAGTCGAGCTTTATCCTTTTTAAAATTGCTTCTATTTAGCTTTTTCGCGGTGGTATGATGTTGGTAGCTGGCAGTTCGATACGCTTTAGCGTAGAAAGAGCGATATGCAAAATGGGCGTCAGTAGTGTAACGGATAGAGCACGCATTGTCGGAAAGAGTGAGTTGCGGGTTCTAGTCCCGAATGGTGCTTATGCTTTCCACATCACTCTATAACACTGGGTATATATGTATAACACAATACCTCCGCGAGAAAGGGGTTAAATCAAAATAATTCTATTTGATCTACAATACTCAATATCTTTCAGCGTGAGTGGGATTAATGTCGCGATCGACTACCCGGGCCAGGCCGTTGACGGCTGGCGGCTGATAAAATTCTTTCCTTAAACTTAAATTTACTAAAATCCACTTTTATTCTGGAAACAAAACACGGTTTTCGCTTTTTTAGGGAATCAGGGAATAACCTCGCACACATTCTATATATATATATATATATATATATATATATTATATATATATATATTCAAGTTCATATTCATCTATCTATTTTTTATTTTATACTGTTCCATATAAATTTGTAATGATCTATTTATCAAAATAAATCCCAGAAATACAAAATGTGGCAGAACCTATTCAACTTATTCTCCAGTGTTTTCACTGCGCCAGGCATGAAAAACAATTAAGAATCAATGACAATAAAAACTCCTAAGCAGACTCCGCCTTTTCCTCTTTCTCTTTCTCGCTCTTTCCTTATTAATTGTCTAGATCGTTGGTCATCTCATGTTTTTGTTTTTGTTCTTTGTCTCTTCTACTTTTTTTTTCTGCTCAAAATCGTGCTCGAACGCAAATCTCGTCGTCACGCAAGAGCCTACATAACGAACTACAAATTCGACGCGGTTTAGGCGATGTCAGGAAGCCAGACCACATTGTCTCATCACTCTCATGTCAGACTCATTGGTTTTACTTCAGTTCTTAAGTTCTCTTCCAAATAAATAGCATATTTTTCTATCATGTCATTATAATTTCTTAATTTCTAAGACAGGTCGCAACACCATGCCAGCCTCGCAAATCATTCATGCGTTTATCGTTTCTTAGAACTCTAACCGCTTACTCAAAATTCGAATAATCGCTTCCGTTAGCGGTATGCTATTATAAAGCAATGTAACAATGAACGCGAAGCGATTTAGTGTCATAGAATCATAGAAATGAAATCCTCTTAACTATTCAATATTGAAAGAAATCAGATTGTAATGGATGTGCAAGAGAAAAGCCGTAATCAGAAGTGCTTATGAATTAACAATGTGAATGAACGTTTGCATCAACTGCTAACTGGGAAGTATTTCGATTCTGAATTTTTTATGCATAATAGTAAGTTATAGAACTATGTCGCCACAACCATAGCGTTTTAAACCGACTATGGCTTCGCATCAAATCATTTCGGTTATCATCTTCATTATCATTTGAAATCATAACAGACTATTGTGTAGCGCAGTGAATATTGGTGTCGCGCAGTGTAGAAGTGGTCTTTGATTTGGCAAGCTTTATGCCTACCAAGATGTCTATCCTTCCAAGCCTGCAAAGCTGGTTGCAAAAGGATAAGAACGCTGACACAATAGCTCGTCAAACTCTATATGCCACTGCGTTGGCCAAATTGCATTCCACAACCTCTGTGATGCTTAATGAAGTCGGCTGCGTGGCAGAACTCTTAATGATTGATTAACGCCGAATACTTGACGTTTTCTGGAAAACAAGCCTTTTTTCCCCGTTTTTATTTCTTGTGTTGTTTATCAATGCAGAGTGTTTGCGATACAAGGAATCTCACAATAGCTGTGGCATAGCGTTTGATGATCTTTGCGAGAAAAAGCTCCTCCATTCCCTCAACTCTCATCCGACGGCTTCTACTCTCAAATCCCAGGCGCAGCCTATTTTCAAGGCAGTGGCAATTCTGTTTTCGCAGCCATACATCTGCCAAAATAAGATTTCATGAAGGTGTCAAGCGTCACAAACGACCATATTCTTCATCGAATCATTCATCTCACATCTCGCCGTCACCTTCTTTTTTGCCAGAATTTACTTTTTCAGTGTTGGTGTCGGAAAATAACTCACTAATACTTCATTTTGTAGTCGTTCTAATTCTTCCGTTATCGATTACTAACTATACCGTTCTCATGCATGGTGCTTTGAAAGCATCATTGCTGTGTTATCCGTACTGAATCGATCCAAAACACCCGCTTTAGACTCCTAGTTTTTTCCTGTTTATTTCAACTCTTACTTTTCCTGCTGAAGAGCGAATTATTGACCTCTCAGTTTTTCCACTATGTTCCAAGGAAGTCTAGCTTTCTTTGAGTTCATAAGTAAGGCAGTAAAGTTCTTGGCCTTGATCAATCTCTGAGGAATGCGTCTTGCATACGATCCATAAGATATTGTTTGAGGTTGTTGCATGCATATCTGACCTTTACAAGAACTCGCGGTGGCACACCAATGTTACAAGTCAATGTTGATATCGTCCCAGCAAGTCTCGGTACCGATTCACTAACACCGGAAGGACAGAAGGCTTGGTGATCCGAAAGGTTGATAGCACCGTAATCATGTACGTGTCGCAAGTGCCTCTAACGATTGCGCTATACCTGCCTATATGTAATACAAATGAAATTCAAGCAGCTAACGCCGCTGAATCAATGCCCCTATATGCAAATTCAATTATTACCTAATCAGATAATGCCTCTAATTCGGCGAGGATCGAAAAATAAAGGATTAATATTTCTTTGACAATTACTTTTGTCCCACCTTGACGAGACCACGCTTATTGCTTCCATTCGTAATTACTTTTGTTCTATAAGTTGATCTTCTTGGAACCAACTAAAAATCACCTTCTTAGAAGCAATTGTAAATGTGCTGGTCAAGATGTAAACTTTATAATTAGCGGCATTTTTTTGGTTTGAAATACTATGAAAATATTTTATCATCATGTAACATCTGTAATTTTTGGAATTATATCATCTAAGCTACCTATCTGCCCAATAATTGTCGAATGAGTTGTATTACCCCAGAAGCCTCTCAAATTCTCCTTGTTTCATAGGAAAATAGCCTAGCAAATTCAGTTTTCTCCAAGGACTCCTTGGCTGTCACGTTTTCTTCTTATATATTCGGAAAGGAATTATTCATCGAGTAGGTGCTCGTCGTGATTTGAGCTTGATCCAACAGGAAACTCAGTCTTCCAAGGTTTTCTCCACTGGCTATTGCCAAGAGTGACCTATTTTTCGAAGTTCCGAATCAGATATGTCAACTGGTGTTTTTTTGGGAGGAGCATGAAAGTTGAAGCTGCCTCAAAAGCGCCACCATAAATACATGTTTTGCTAGGATGCATTTTTGTTTATTGTTTGCGTCCGCCACCCATGCAAGCATTTAAAGTCCATCAGGCCACTAAGCAGTGCTGTATTCATGTATAACGAAGTATAATCACCTGAACCTGAGAAATTCTCGTCAGAAATCTGTCGCCATCAATATCATTCATCATATAGATATCGGAATCTTAACCTGTTGAACATTTGTTGTCTTCTTGATGAACTTCACAGTTATGTGCATTAAGTGCCGCACTTTTGCATTATTTACGACTTGAGAAAGACTTTATCTCAGGATGTACGCTAAATATAATTCAGGCTTGCCTCATTACTTTGACTGTTTCTTTTTTCTTGCCTACAAATGCGTTTGTCCCTTTTTTTGCTTCGAACAGTCTTTAAACGAGAAAATGCACACATCTTCACAGTCTAATACGTTTATTCGAATATCAAGGATTTCCAGACTCTGCCGGCTTGACTGCAAGATTGTTATAAACAACAACAACGGACAAAGTAGGTGGTGTTCCAATATTTTCTTTGCGCAATTCAACTTCATTTGGAAAGAGCCCTAGTGAAAAATATGGACGAGAATTTCTTCCAGCATGTAGCGGTCAAGCATAAGTGCAGAAGTACATTTCGATGTGTTTGATGTAGAAAACCAATAGGCTGCTATTAAATCATATTGTGCTAGGCACTGATATGCAACTTGCGTACATTTTTTGTTTACCCATTTGTTTCATTTTTCAACGTTACTAGATGTGTAGCGCTACTTATATGAATAGTCATGTGGTGGAAAGGAGGCACTACCACTAAAATATGGCTCGTTCAAAGCATATCTGTTACCTTGATTCTTCCCTAAAGAGTTTTGATCCCTTAAAGCATGTGTTGCATCTCATTGGAATGTTCATGGATGAACAAGTGTTCGATATTGTGATCAGAATCGGAGTATTAGTGAAAATATTCTCATTGGCACATGGCTACGCTCAGCACTCTTCTTCACATCATGCATGTCACTCGTCTTTTTCTTCCTGACTCCCTCATCCAATTCCACTAATACTCATATTACATACATACACACACATACACACACACATACACACACATACATACATTCATACATACACACACGCACGCACAACACACGCACATCGTCGTCGCCAATATTTCGCTGTAAACGTTTTAGTGCAAACTCGATGATGCAAGTGCGTGGACTCAGTCAATACGCGCTGTGCAGCCTGGCCTATTATTTGAACACTGCTGCTGAAAATCTCCCACCGGACCTCGTTCCAATTCTTCTATAAGTTCTGATCCGAATTTCCAACCAACTACAAAAATGGGCCAATTTCAATGAGGCGAAAAATTGACAGCGGGCAGATACGA